>JAJJMA010027619.1:0-27479 GCA_023529015.1 Papaver nudicaule
TCTTAGTTTCTTGAATGACACTTGCTACTGGCTTGTATTTCTTTATCAAGTCTTTGACATTGTCAATTTTATCCACTGAGTTTAACCCCCTTGCGTTCCATGATAGAATTTTGCTTTTCTCATTCATTGGAAACCACTTCAGCCCTTTGTACTGTTAACATATCATTAGTGCAGTCCACTTCACCTTCTTCTAAATCAATAGCAGTAACCACATTCAATTCCTGTGGCAAAATAATAGTTGATTCCTTAATTTTTTTTCTTTGCCATACCCAGCTGGACTACTGAGGTTCTTTTCATGTCTCTTGATTATCTCTGTGAATATGTGATGCATACGCTGCTCTTTGCCTTGTGGTTTAGTGCCCAGGTTACTGCTTACCTCCATAAGAAGTTCCACCGTATTGAATATGGAGTCAATTTGCTTGTTGGTGTCACCTTTGAGATTAGCAATGTTAATCACTACTTGTCCATTGCTGACTTGCAGCAAAGGCTTTTCCACTTCTTCTACCCGCTCTTCAAAAACTTGAAAACTATTGGCTAACGGAATCGAGATTGGAACCATTGTTGTCTCCAGATTAACATTCACCATTTTGTTTTCTTCCTGTACAGCGTTTTCCAGCAGCAACTTTTGGGCTTCAGCTTTACTGGCATGCCATTTATCAAACAAATCCGTTATTAGCGCTTGTGCAGGCCCATTTGATTTGTTAGATATTACTGATGATGTTTCGCCCCCACTGCATGCACCCCTCTTTAATGACTCAGCTCTTCTGTTAGAGTCAGAGGTCTCTGAATTCTCTGAATTTGTCTTATTGAAATTCAAATTTGAATTTTGAATTCCTCCCGTTGCAGGGGGCCTAGTCTTCTGAGCACCTGAGCATAATCCGCCGACGACTTCTTCACCGGCCGGAAGTGAATATCCCATTCCAAAGCTAGAATGAACATTTTTCTCTCTAATTCCACCTCCATGGCAAGAGGGAGGTTACGAGCATCAGCATGAACAGAGATTCTGCAAACATCGGGAATTTTGAAGGTTGTTTGTTCATCAATTTCACATAAACATCCCAACTCCTTCCCAATTTTGGTGAAGTTTTATCTGCTCCATAGATGTAACGGGAGACCCTTGATCTTGATCCATGACTCAACATTGTTGAAGACAGTATCAGATATACCTTCATCCTGACAATTCCATCTAGATACTTCAATCTTTGAGCCTTTCTCTTTCCATCTACTAGTCTCATAAGATTTGATCCATTCCTCGTCATTTTCAGGTTGAAAGATGGCTGAGTTCTTGTTTATGATTCTGAGCTTTAAATACCTATTTAGCTTTAACTTTTGTACGACCGCTTTAGCTACTAAACCCCATGAAGTATCTCCTTTTTTATTTACTGTAATAGTCCTATATACCCTATTGATAGCTTTGACAGCGACATTTGAAGCAGGAAAATCAATTTCCGTAGGTATTGATTGTGGTACTGTAGTCGATGGACTAGTCATGCCAGAGAAACATGTACTAAAGTTTTTCCATTCTACTCCTCCTTCTCCTTTTGGGATGCAAATAATTGCATTTTTGTTTTTGCTTGCATCATGCCTAGTTAATTTGATGAAATCTCCTCTCTAGTTTGTTTTTAGTTCCACCATAAAGGAGAAACCTTTATCTCTCTGATTCCATCTTACTTCATCTTCTTTAATTTTTCCTGCAGATATCCTATGAATGATATCCCTTATCCAAGTACCAATAGTTGATGACATAATCACCCAGAACTTAGAGCCCCCCCTTCCTTTTTCCTCCAATCGAAAACCATTGAGTTTTCCTAGTTTGATTCGAACCAAATCGAAGGTTTTCCATTCAATTCGGACTATATACGTGAAGATAAATCCCCATTAGAGTCACCTGGTTGACTCATAATGCTGACGATCCCGAGACTCTCTCTCTCCTCAAACACTCAATTAACAAATAAAACATTCATACAACAGACAATCCTATTATTTTGTTTTGAATGTGTGATTATATTTGCCAAATCTGAGGGTTTGTGTATCTCTGTTGCACATTATATCCACAACAAACCCTTGTTATACATATCGTAATAAAAACCATACCATATCAAAATAGCCTAGAAATTCACAACAACAACAACAATGAAAAAGGATTACTTCATAGATGTCCTCAACTAATGTTGCTAAAGGTAAAGATGTGAAGTAAGGGTCCAAGCCAAACCCACTACTTAGAATACTCTAGAACCCCATAGTAACTTAGATATCCTACCTACGTAAAACATATATGATTAATGGGGTATCTCCCTTGATGTCTATAAATAGAGGTCTTATGCCTCTAAGAACGGGAGGCACAATGGTAGGACGTACTTTTGATACATGGCGTTATCACGTAGCAACTTGTTTTACTATTTATTAGCGCTAGTATATACGTGTACTTTTATCATTCCTCTAATTACATAGCAACTTGTTTTACTATTTATTATTGCCAGTGCACGATATACTTTGCATATATGGTGATAACAAATAGTCGAACAAGAACGATAATCATGAATTTGAATAACAAATTTGATTGTATATTAACCCAAGAACATGTTTTAGATATTCGAGTACATTCTTAACCAATATGAGTGTATTAGGTACTCATGATTTTCTCAAAACCATGAAAAATAATAAAGAAGAAAATAAAGCAAACCCTAGAATATTGTAGAAAAATTCTCCATTAAAGGTTGATAAAAAAAAATTTTCCCCTAATTCCTTCGTATGGTCGCTCAGGTGTTGGACATTACTCGTGCTCGATCCGCGGACAAAATAGGTCGCGTACTCGAAAATGTTATGTCCAAGACTCCAAATCCTGCCTGTGAAATGCAAATAAGTTTCTCTATCCCTAACTTCGGGATTTATTATTTTTATTTATTTTTTTAACATCGGGATATTGTCTGAAACCTATAGTTAATTTCACTTTTTTTCTTGGTGGCAGAGTGGAAGTGGAGCCCGTTACTCGTTACCATCGTCTGAGCTGCCGACAACACTCTCCAATTAAATCCATATCATTCTCATGAAAATTTTGAAAGTTCGTATCCTTTTGTATTTAGTGGTCAGTTGGTTACGACCAGCCTAAGCTTCTCTAGGTCGACCATTCTTGGTCGACAAACTCTTTTATTTATTTTCTCAAATTGGTACTCTCATGAATGTTTTCTTGTTTACGGTTATTGTGGAATGTACGTCTTTGGTGTTTTGGTGGTCGTTTATTCCTGGCCAATGAAGCTAAAGTTCCACTTTTTGATGACTTAATGAGCTTTTCTTTGGATCATTCGACCACGAATGCTTCTCTATCTGCAAATTTGACTTCGTTTTTGCTCCTCGTTGGTGATGTAACCAAATACCAAACACCAAAATGAAAAAGTAACAAAATACATAAATTTACAAGAAAATTCGCAATTAAGCAGGTGGATTCAATACTAAATTATAGAAAATTATAAAGTTATCAAATTCCCTCATACTTGTCTTTTGTTAGTCCCCAAGCGAACTACACATCCAAAAGTAAACTAAACTAAAATACAAAAACACCTTTTCATGGAGGACATGGTTGCACTTAGAACCCTCTTACACAATTAAGTGTCCCTATTGGACGAGTTTAGTCTCGTGAGGGTTTACAAGAGGTATCCAAACCTTTACTCTAACTCATAATTATTAAACAAGGATAAAAAGAGAGTACTTATACACGGTCGATGATATTGCGTCTTAAGAATCACAACCCTCTCACAGTGATCCATAGAAAACTTCATCTTCAGTTCCCACTCTTGATAGTAAACCTTTGAAACCTGTAGAACTTCAAAAATTTACTCTTTTTCTTCGATCAATTTCCTTTTGGATTTTTTTCTTCTCCATGGTCTTCACCAATGAAATTGTGACACATTTTTTTTTACAAGAATGGGATATCTAAATCGAATGAAACTCTACTTTCCACAGAAGAAGAAATTTTGTACTTGATTCTTCACAACTTTAGTATTGTTTCGGTACCACAAATATTAAAATATTGACATATGTTGCTTCTTTTTTCTTTGTCACTTTGAATACATAATTTTGCTCTTCTTGTGTTGCTTGTAAACCTTAAATGTCTTCAACTTCATCATAAATTGATATTGTTCTGTTTATTTATGATGATTAGTTTTTATTGAGATAAAGTTGTAACCTTGTAATTCAGACTACAAGATGAGGTTAATTTTGATGTCACACTTATGGTGATAAGAAGTAGCACTCAAGAGACCAAAAGGTGCTAAGTGGTACGAGGTTGAGTAGCTCATCATTCCACTCGGAGTTAGTACAGGTGAAACTCTCTGAACGGACAATTGAGGGTTGGTGCCTCGCTCAAGTTGTAATACCTCAATTCGGAAGGCTGGATTTGCCGAATAAAAAATGGTTTGTCTTTTCATAACTTTGAGGCATTTTCAAGAACGGTTGGCTTTAAATTTGTAAAGAACTTTGCAGTTAAGCAAGCTAGGCCTAGAAATCCGGGGATGGGTGACCTCTCAGGAAACTGCCGATGGATGACCGCAGTGGTCCCGTTGAAAACCTCACACTACCGGATGAGGGAGTTCTAAGCGGGCACAATGTCGGTGGAGGGTCAGGTCATTATACAAAGGGTAATCTCCGTTAATGATTGACTAACTCTCTTGTATTTACATTTCCATCACGCCTAATTGGCTCCTCCATGGATGGTTGCGTCCATCAAGATTACTCTGTCAAAGGTTAAGAGCGATGATGTAAACTTCTCTAGCAATTCTAATTTCAATAATTTTGGTGAGAAATGACATGTAAACTTTGCTAAAAGTATACTATGTGACACTAAGTATTTGAGATCCATGCAAAACCCATACAAAATCCGGAAAGAATCTGCTCATAAAAGTGAGTGCCAAACCAAAAATTATTATTATGGATATATGTTAAATACTCCCCATACTTAAACTTCTAATTCTACGCATGGTGCAAAACTGAAAAATTTTGATTTCGGACACATTACATATTAACCTCGAAACTGGCAAAAAAGGGCTCTATGTTTTGAGTTACGGTCCGGGAGCTATGGCCTTATGAGTGAAGCTTGTGTGATCTGACAAATCCTATTTTTCTGTACAAATTTATAACACGTGCCACTTCTATCAAATGGACTTCAAAAATAATTTTTCTTTTGGCATTGGAAATATGAAACTTTCCTCTTTAAAACTTGGGTTCAAGCGTTTAAATTGAAATCTGAAAGAAGTCTAGGGAGCCTTTGCTCCGACAAGGTATGGCATTTGAAAATTTTGGTTAGAGTTTTCTTCTTCATGGATTCTAGGACTTTGTAAAAATAAATATGGGAATGTAAATGATGAAACACAACTATTAAAAACTAAAAACAAAAGAGAAAGATATACAAAATTAATGGGTTGCCTCTCATGCAACGCTTAGTTTAACGTCTTCAATTCTTGTAACAAATCCGTGCAAGCGTTATCAAAAGATAGTACAAGTGAAGCTCTTATGTGATAAAAGTCACCCCCAAACTTACACTTGGACGTTCTACACTTGGAAGTGTATATACAACATATAATGCAGAACTTGTATGGATTCCTAGTTTGCCTGCATGGTGTAAAATCAAGCATGTGTAATAGTGTATACATAGAAAAGAAATACAACCATAAGAGGCATTTTTTTGTTTGTAAAGAGGGGTTAACTATTCTTTGAGAAACTATTTCGATTAGGGGAGAAGGATCATTATACATAAATTATTCAACGGTTTAGACAAACCTTTCACAACCCCTTACATTACGGGGGTCCTCGCTGTTTTGGAAATACTCTGATGAATCATTCACATCAAGTGTATTGTGATCCTCAATCAAACTCTTCAAAAACCACTCTTCATCAATTTCTGCCTCTACCGAAGTCCGAGCATTAACGTCTTCACTATCATAACGTCTTACGAATTCTGTAGGTATGGTTCTGAAAAAGACGGGATACCAAGTGTTAGAGCATGGGTCGGTCACTAAGTGTTGGTATGTCAAGCTTAGTTGTCAAATTTAGTGATCAAAACTCGATCGCTAAACAACACACATTAGGTAAGGTCATCATTAAGTTAGCTTTATATTGTGGAAGATTTTGGTAGGATTTAGAATCACTATTTGAAGAATTGAAGAAGACTGAAGATTAAACGACGACATCCGGCTTCACATTCAAGAGGTTAGTGAATCTAAATAACGTGATTCCATTATCTTTTACACTTGTGCTACAAAAGACAAAAACATAACTTAATGCTTGAGCTTTACGTTATGACTTGATCACTTGTGATCAGTGTGTCTTAAGATATAACTCCACTTTATCGCTTGCGATATTGTTATTGTAGTTATGACGTTCCATATTTCTTAGAGCTTTCTTTTCTTCTCCGTCTCTAAGTGATATTATAAGGTTTTTCCTAAAACTTGCGAGTTAGATATAGCAGTTGTGATGTTGTCTCGGTAGTATTACGAGATTTAATCCATCACAGTATTGTGTCTCGACTTACCTTGTCTGACTCTGTCGGATTCATTGGCACGTACTTGTATGTGCTAAATGTAGTCGAGATCGTGACTCACACTTATGTTGTGTAGACTCGATATACTGTTGTTCTGAGTTCGAATACTACGTCATGGTTTGGGTCTGATTACTGAAGTTCTGAATCATTTATTTGATTCTCTACGTATGAACATCTAGAATGCCATATCACACTTTTAGATTCGAAACCATATTCCTGTTATCTCATCTTATGGACTTTCAGAGTTCGAAACCTCAATGTAGGTTTTGGTAAAACTTAACTTTGATTTCGAAACCATAATCTGGTTTTTGCATCCATAAGCTATTCGGTCCGAAACTTAAGTTCGAAACGATGTTTGTTGGCTAACAGTGACTTGAGAATCGAGACCAATGTGTCTTGACCATGTGAGTTCCAAAAGGTCGAAAAGACCCTGGGGTTTCCTAAAGGTTTATGTGAACCGGGAAATAAACCTGTGCGTCAAGGAAAAAAAGTTGTGATGCTGAAACGTCTATTGACCACATGGACTCTCAAGTTTGACACCAAACATTTGTGACGAGATTAATATGTGTTTCTTGTTTCGAAACCTTAACCAAGGTTTTGTTAAAACAAAATCTAAAGTTCGAAACCTTATTTTTTGGTTTCGCTATATGGAATCTTGATTTGGGAACCTGAATTTGGTTCTAGGATCATATATGAACTTTAGGATCCGAAACCTTAATTTGGTTTCTGCCAAAAAATATGTAGATTTCGAAACCTAAAATTGGTTATCTCAGAATGCATATTTTCGAAGTTCAAACTCTACCATTTTGATTTGTGCTTTAATGAATTAATGAGTTTGATATTCTCAGTTTGAAGTTTGAATTCGTTCATCTTCAATGTACAACTAAGTTGGTTTGAGTCATAGTCAGAAATATGGTTTGTCGCTCTAGTTAGTAGACACATGATTTCTGATCAATATTGTACGTGATTAGATCTCTGTATGAATATACTAGTTGATCAATATTCATTTGATTTCTCATTTGATGTTTTGATTTGAACTCTTGGATATCATTAACGTGATCATCTATATTGGAATCGAGAATTCAAGAGATTCAACATTTTGTTATTGCTCGGAGAATCATACACCGTACTTTCATTGGTATATCTTTTTGTATGATTCAGAATGTCCATTGAACCTACGTGTTCACTTAAGCTTAACACACATGGCTTTTCCATGTCTATTATGATATGTTTATGCGGAACGTTGAACCACGTTGGACCAGATCCCACTTCCACCTAGGATCGTTCTGGCCCGTCCAGCAAAGCCTAGGAAGTGATGTCGACATTATCAAAGTTGATGAGGACATTTGGAAGTAGTAATACCTTAAGAAGATTTTCGAAACAATAGGACACGTTTTCGAAATGAGCTCTTTCCCAGGGAGCATATTTGATAAGCACTATATTTCGAATTAATGAAATATCCAAATATACCTTTTGAGTATTATTTTCTTTTAATGCTTTTGGCCAAACATTTATTGAAATATATTTTTCATTAATGTAAAGTGCCATAGTAATAGATGTGATTAAATGCTATGGGTCTATGTGAGGTATTTCAGAGCTATATGTGGAAATGTGCTTTATTGAATTTCCGAAATTAACTTAGCCTCATTTCAAAGCTAAAGCCTTAGTTAATATAAATAGGAGTGGTTTCTCTCCTAAACGCTTTGTCCCTCTACCGAGCTCTTCTTCGGAATTATAAGCTTGTGTTCATTCACTTTTCCTTCCAGTTACCTTTAAGCTTTTGCGTTCGGTCTGGATTAGTGCAAGTCTTCTCTTGGGGATCGAGAAGCCTAGAAGTACCTCTTACGGGAAACTAGTTTATGTTTACTAGTCTTCTTTGTATTGTACTTGTGTTATGTTCTATCACGTCTATCAAACCTTGCGATCTTGTTTATTCTATGGTCCTTCTCTTCTGCTATAAGGCCACTCAAGATCATTGTGATTAGAACATACTCTTTATCTATTAACCTGGATTTGTCAGCAAGCCACTTTCGGTTTGTGTGCCTAAATTATAGATATTGAGTGGAATCAAGATTGTTGTTATTGGATTTATTTCTTGCAGGTACACTGCTCTTCACGGTCATATCATATTGTACTTGCTCCAGCTAATTGCTTGATTCCAACTGGGACGACAAGGTTGATCTTTCGAGAGTTTTGTTTTGAAACCTTGATCGATATCTCGAGGGGTTTATTTCCAAGTAAACTTAAATATCCTCGTTCTTGGTGTAAAAGAACTTCGGTGAAATATCTGTTAGTTACCAAGGATATCATCTAGCGATTTGACCTGCCGCTATTCGGTTGTTGTCCATAAGGTTGTAATCGTCCGATTGGAAGTCGGGTAGCGATAGTCCTCGCGATGGGTTGTGAGGAAACTCTTGCGTAAGACAGTAAAGGACGTCTGTTTGCGTAGGGGAGTACATGTGCGTGACCAACTTGCTGTGGTTGGAGGCGTACGAATATTAAGGGAAAATCTTTGTGACTAATAGTCGTATTAGGGTCATATTGTCTGCACCAGCTAGTCCGAAGTTTAAGGGGAAAATTTTACAAGAAAACAACTCCTAAAAATCCTCTCACGGTTTTTAGGTTTTTCGTTTATTTTTTTAGGGTTTTGGAAAAACTCACGCATATTGATTACCTCCTGCGACTTGATCATCTTGGATGATCAAGGATGGCAGGAGAAACTCGTATTATTCCATTAAAACCTGTATCGGGTGGTGGTGGATCAAACAAGAGATGGTTGGAGGTGACCGAAATCATGATAATCACACCTTCAAGATGCAATATCACGTATGCACCTGCAGCTCAATATGTTTCAGCATGGGAGAAGTACCTTGTTGATACAGGAGATGATGCTAATGGTGTTGGTGATTCGAAACGGAAAAGGTTAGAGGTGGCTAAAAAGAAGATATCACCACCTTCGATGATTTGGGTTGAAAACCTATCTACAGCAGATTATGATATCTTAGGGGAGAAGTAGCTTGAGTTATTGGGCTATTATGATACTGCTGTGATTGTTTGGAAGCTTAAAATCATCAACAGACTAGACCTCAAGATTTTGGGGTTTTTTGTCATGAAGAAATCCATGAAACTCCTTGGGGTTTCGAGGATTTTTATGCTAGCTATGGTGCGTTTGGATGCAGGAATTTAGAGAGGGGATTCATGGGACCAGGGGATTTGGTAAAATTATAAATCCTTTGGCCCGTTTGTTTGCCAAAATCCTTTGTATTCATGTTTCCCCTGGGAAACACTTTCCCAGCAAATCCTCCAAATCGAGTAACACCTCCCCCCTGTTATTTGCTTGGAAACTTTCCAAGGGATTTGTGGCCCCACCAAAGTTAAACCCTAAAATCCCATATAAAATCATCGGTTTAGTTATCTTTCCCCTCCACATTTCCGCCTCCTCCCGCTATCATCCCGCCATATTTATCATTTCTTGTTGAAGCTGCAAAGGTAAACCCTATTCATATCATATGATGTCAAG
The DNA here is from genome assembly GCA_023529015.1 of Papaver nudicaule. Lineage (NCBI taxonomy): Eukaryota > Viridiplantae > Streptophyta > Magnoliopsida > Ranunculales > Papaveraceae > Papaver > Papaver nudicaule. Next base: position 10,053 of record JAJJMA010027619.1, read on the forward strand.
TTTGATTTTTAATACATCTTCTTTCATTTGATTATGTTTTAACGTGGGTTTTGCAGTATTGTTTATGTAGTTTCTCTACGGGAAAAATAGTAATCGACAACCCCTGAAAACAGTTGTTGTCCACTATACAACAACTCCATCCAGTGGGTTGCACAAGGGGGGGGGATGTAGAAGGTCCTCAAATCTTTACAACTCCTCACTAGGAGTTGTCAACATAGTTGTCATTTCATTTTGTACCACCATTGACTCAGTTGTGAAACTCAATCCGAATTACTGGGTAGTGTCTCACACAACTCTATCAACAGTTGTGAGTGAAGCTCTTTCACTACATTTTCTGGAGTAGTCGATCAAAATTTCACTACACCATGTTATGTTGTATGATCTTATTTGACAACCCTTGTGTCTGTTGTATAACAAAGGTTTCACAACAATTATTTGAGTTGTAATTATTTCTTTCACAACCGAAGCTCCGTGTAGCAGAAATATGTATCACAACCTTTGTTAGCAGTTGTGCTTCATTTACATTTTAAAAAAAATATATATATAAATTGCTTTTCGATTCACTCAAAATGTACCACCATTCATTCAAATATAAACCATTAAAATGTAACAGCATTCAAACACTTAAACCAGTGCAAGATCATTCACAACCTTGAATGATTCCTGAAACACATTGTTTCCACAAAAATAGAAGAACACAAACACATAGTTACCGTTTGTAGTAGGAGGTAGTGGTTGTGGCACTTGCATTCTTTGGGGAATATCACTTTCTGGTAATCCGCTAACATTGGTGTGGGAAGAAGATGCAATGTCATGAACCGCATTTGTGCTACCACTGCCCCGTTTTGATGGCGATGATGTTAAATCTTCAGCTGACTTCCTTTTGTAGTATCTCTCCATTCTTTCAACTGCAAGTAAAATAGAGTTATAGAGATGTCAAGTTATTAGTTATATTAAATTACCCAGCAGTAATATCTCTGAAAAATGTGCCACCAACTGGAGCTACCTTTGATTAGAATACTGATAAATGCAAATCCTTATTACTAGCTTAATACAAGAAAAACTACAAGCAAAAGCAAAGTGTATATCCTATACTAGTCTTATCCAGCATTCCCTAAGTGGAAGCCACGACTATTTTGACCAGGCCAGGCTTCCACTTTTACCGTCTTAGCGGTATTGCCAAGCTAGCAACTAACTAGTTAATCTCAAACTTACGCGGTTCAGGGGATCCCCTGCCCTTTTCACTTAGAAAGAGCTCAATTTGAACACAAAAAAACCCAGCTACAAGCCTGCAATCAACAATGCCCATACAATAGCTGGAAAACAAACATCTAAACATGGCTACTAACCTACAAACATGTGCACTCTGTTGACTAGGTAAGTATTACTTCAAATTTCCTTGAATCACCAACAACAACCTTTATGACAATCATTTCTATACAGGACATGGATTACTAATATGAGCTACAAATAAATTAACTGAAATTAAAGATGAGTACCGAGTACAAAGGACCACCCTGTAGGTAGGAAACTAAGGGATCCAGCCATTATAAAGCTATACACAACCATACATCTTTTCAGGTGAGATTACGACCTGAATTAGTGCAGAAAAGCACTTTTAAATCACTTGACAAGAAAAGAGGAGGATTCTTTGAAACAGATATATGTACAAACGTACATTATATCAACTTGAAGGAGCATCAAAACGGCCACTAGCAAAAAAGGCAAATTACTCGGATATTCACCTTTTTTATTGATGGTAATAGACATAATAGCATCACCATGTCCCTCTAGTATATGCGTACAGGATCCACCTTTCCACACCCTGGTAAAATTAGACATTGAATCGTCATGGCTTGTTTTTATTGACTTACATGGCAAAAAACAAACCAAAACCATATCGAAAACCAAAATTGTGCACATATTTTGACACCCGGACCACATTTTTTTGTAGGTTCACACAGTGACAGATGACATGCTAGCAAGTACAATGTTGTTTTCTTTTTCCTCCTATTCAACGGGGTCTCAAGATTCACAACTCATTTCAAAAAATCGAAAGTTTTTGTTTGGTAAGAAGCTTCTAAAGCGCAGATTTATAACAATGCTCTCCAATGTTAAAACAGTACATTCTGCAATACAATTACAGCATAGCGAGGGGAAATGTTACCTTCCAAAGCCATTATAGGACCCTGTTAAAACGAACTTGCCATAAAGAGGTAATCAAAGTTAGTATACCAATGATGATACAATATGACACAACCAAATGCAAAAGACTTATCAGAGCACAATCACAAATTGTTTTTTGTTGTACAAGAGTGAATATCTCAGGTTAACGTTATTATCAATATGAAAGTATATCTTTCTGGTCCACAGGATATACAGACTGCGCCTATTTAAGTTCCCTCACCCTAGTCCCTTGCAATTTGATTAGGCCCTCCTATTTCTAGTCCTCCAAGTTCCAACTAACAGAAATCCACAAAGTGTCTATTGATATGCTTGTACAGTAAAAGGAAGAAATGAGAGAATTACCTTGATACGCATCGAAAAACTCGCCCACTGGTGTAGCTAGCACCAAAGAGTCCTCCTGCTAAACTCCACTATCATCCTACACCAAATCTGCAATGCTTTTGCAAACGCCAATTGAAGTCACGGATTGCTGAGGATCAAATTAATAAGTGCTCGAAATCAAAATCTCTCTCACATCCATTAGAACCCGAATTCAGCAAAAAATTGCCCGTCTCCTCCACACCATCACTACCCAAACCATGACCATTAGGATTAACTGGTACCTCCTCTTCACAAACCGGAACCGACGAAGCAAAGGGAAACTCCGGAATCACATCCTCTTTGACATCAAAATGACTGTAAAAAAGCAAGATTTTCTAATGATATGAAGTTAAAAAAAAACCTCATAAGAACGAAATCAAAACCATCTCACACAGATTAGACTAATCCACCCTAGAAATCAGATTACTAAAACCAATCCACTAAGATCCCTCAGAAATCATGCAAATCAAAACCCTGAATTACAAATCAAAACCATAATTTCCAAAACCCCAAAAACCATTTCTTCTTTTTAAAAGAATCAAACCAGAAACCAAAAAACCCACAACCAAATAAACAACCAAAGATCAGATTTGAACAAATTGTACAAAACCCGGAAAATTGGTCGGAGAACAAATAAACACCTAGTTGAACACCTAGTAGAACAATTTTTCTTTTCTCCATTAAAGAAAACAAATAAACAGATCGACTAGTTGAAAACAATCTACTAGTAGATCTGATCATTTGATACTGTAAACGAGAATCAATAGAGAGGGATGACCAGACTTAGGGGTTCTTCTTTGATTTTGAGCATCTGGTTACTGGGTACTGAAGCTAGGGTTTCTTCTAAGCATTTGTGAAGAATCAGAAGAAAATAGTAGCCGCGGAGAGAAAGAGAAGGGTGGTGTGAAGTAGAAAGAGCTAGAAGAGATTCACCGAGAATCGTAGAGATCTGAAGTGAGGAATTTTTGAGCAAGAAAAGGAGAAGAAAGGGCGCCGCTGCAACAGCAGAGAAGAACAAATGGATGGGAATTTTTTTTGATGAGGAACAGGCGGAGGACTAGAGAGAAAGAGAAAGAGAAAGAGAAGAGGAAAGAGAAGTTAATAATTTTGTGGATGAGAAGAGGGAGATCTGATCTAGCGGCTGGTATTGATTATAAAGATTTGATGAACGGTGGAGAATCTATTTAGATAGTCATACGGATTGTGTGTTTCTTCTGTGTTTCTTTTGTGCTTCTTCTGTGTTTCTTTTATGCTTCAAATTCTTCTGGGGGCGTTGCCCCCTAGACCCCCACCAGGGGCGGTCTCCCCTGGACCCCCACACTCTGAGGTCTGAGTGACTTCTAACCTCAAATTTATCAAAATCCATCATGGAAATTGATAAATATGGAGCTCAGGTGTTGATTCGAGCTTCGAATGTGGTAGAACGACATACGAACTATCAAGATCGAAGCTCCGAGTGATTTATAACCTCAGAATCCATCATGGAAATTGGTAAATATGGATCTCAGGTGTCGATTCGAGCTTTGAATCTGGTAGAACGACATACCAACTATCAAGATCGAAGCTCTGAGTGACTTCTAACCTCAAATTTATCAGAATCCATCATGGAAATTGATAAATGTGGAGCTCAGGTGTCGATTCGAGCTTCGAATGTGGTAGAACGACATACCAACTATCAAGATCGAAGCTCCGAGTGACTTCTAATGTAAAATTTATCAGAATTCATCATGGACACTGGTAAATATGGAGCTCAGGTGTCGATTCGAGCTTCAAATTTGGTATAACGATATACGAACTATCAAGATCGAAGCTCCGAGTGTCTTCTATCCTAAAATTTATCAGAATCCATCATGGAAACTGGTAAATTTGGAGCAGAATTGAGAAATTTTAGCAGAAGTGAGAAAATTTTGCAGAAGTGAGAAAAATCTAACAAATTTTTTTTCTTAAATTTTTTCTATTATTTTATTATTTTTTTAAGTAAATCATTACATTTGATCATTGACAACCCTTAATCAGAGTTGTCGTAGATGTTTCATCATTGACAACCCTTAATCAGAGTTGTCGTAGATGTTTCATCATTGACAACCCTTAATAAGAGTTGTCGTACAACACCAAACACCAAACACCGAACACCAAACACCGAACACCAAACACCAAACACCAAACACCAAACACGATCATTGACAACTGTTAATAAGAGTTGTCGTAGATGTTTTTTCAATCTTCCATCACGACCATCCATTTCAATCTCTAACCGTCCATTCCATTTTTTCTTACATATACAAGTAGATGTAAATTATAAGCAGATATGTAAATGTGGAAGGATGGTTGGAGTCCTAGACTTGGACAAAGGAGGCTCAGGTTCGACTCACCTGAGCCTCAGTTTTTTCAAAACCAATTTTTTTTTTTTGACAACTCTCATAAAGGTTGTGAATAGTAATCAGAAAAAAAAGCACAAAATTATCAATATTGTGAATTTGGAAGGATGGTTGATGACTTGTTCTAACACATAGAAGGCTTGGGTTCGAATCTCTCCAACAACATTTTTTGAAATGAATTTTTTTTTATCTTTAACAACCCCTATTTGTGTTGTTATACAGTTACTCACTACCTTTACGGTATGAGTTGTTAAAGTCGAAGGGTGGTCACTAGTCTTGGCAACTCTTTTCACCAAAAAAGTTGTGGTTTTGATTCTCATCACTACTCTTTGGTCCTAAGAGTTGGACGTTTTGATCTTTGACAACCTTTCCTTTGAAAATAGTTGTCGAAGATGACACCTTTAACAACCTTTTAGGACGAGAGTTGTAGCTCTGCAGTTGTAGATAACTATTTTTCCCGTAGTATTTGTTCTGGTTCTTAGGACTTCTTGATTCATCACCAAAATGATAGGGTCTTGTTTTTTGTATCGTAAGTAGCTAACTAGTACTGTTGTTTCTTCTCCTTGATGCATAAAAGTGATTTAAAGAGATAGATAGATATGTGTTTTTTGTTTTTGCTTATGCTTGCACGGTTGCACACTAAGCACATAGCTATCTATTTTTAATATCAAAGATTTTAAATCCACCAACTAAGTTGAGGACGAGATAGTTAATATGGAATTTCAAAACAGAGCATTTGTGTAAATCCTAGGTTTGCCAAACAGTACATGGAATTTCAAACAAAGGATTTGACAGTTTCCAGGGATTTTTTCTTGAGTTACCAAACGCGCCAGGTATTTACATAAATCCCGGGTTTTATAATTCCCTGGAATTATAAATCCCCTGAAACGTAAATTCTGCATCCAAACACGCCATAGGTTTATTCCTAACAAGACCTGCACGAGGTGTAGTAGGAAGGTATATGACTTGGGTTTATGCAGCGGCGTCAGGAGATTGAAGATTTCTGCTGCTGATAGAAAACAGTGGTGCTCTGTTTTCGATGAACCCTAAACAGGGTAACTCTGTTTTGATAAAACAGAGATTCTCGGTTTGTGGTTGCTGTGGTATGATTAATAATATAATTTTATGGGTTGGTTCATGATTTTGTACTGATGATACACGACAGAATCAATCCTCTATGGAGATATGTGTGGTTGAGGATGAAATTCTTCATGAACATGATGATTATGGTGTACGGTTTGATTCTCTGTTGATCAAGGTTTTAACTCGTGGGTATGATTTTTTCTGGATGGATTCAGGGGGTTTTGATGAAACACGATGGAGTCATTCAATTATGGGGGTTTCTGAGGTCGGGGATGAGATGATTCTCCAAAGTCAGAACCAAGTGAGAGTGGTTATATCTAGAAGGGATGGTGTTACTGGACTATTTCTATGATCAGTTCTTACACATATCATCCCAAGTATGAATTTTCCAGTTTGTGGAGCTTATGATTCGAGAAATAAACTTTCTCATCAGGAAGTTGATCATGATGATCATGATATTCATAATGAGACGCCATTACTGATGACCTCAGTTGAAGATTATATGGCTGAATATGGGTCTTTTTGCAGTCCGCGTATGTTCGAGGTTCCTGGGCTAACAATCTCTATGATCATGATGATCATGATATTCATAATGAGACGCCATTACTGATGACCTCAGTTGAAGATTATATGGCTGAATATGGGTCTTTTTGCAGTCCGCGTATGTTCGAAGTTCCTGGGCTAACAATCTCTATTATAATTAGGTTCAATGATGGACTTACGGATTTTATATTTGATAAAATTCCGATGAACACGAAACAGAGCAACTCTGTTTCAGGAGATCAAGAACAGAGAAATTATGTGACTAGTCATTATGGTATAAACCAAAGGATCTTCCGTGGGAAACACGATGGTTGCAGGGTATTTTTATGTCTGTTATTGATGATTATGGCTGCTGTTTCTTTCTAGAACAGCAGGATCGGGGTGTGATGATTTCCTCACCAGCTGATCGACGATATGAGTTTTCTGGGGATGTTTATAATCCAGAAGACACCTTATACTCTGCGGATGATTGTTATAGGGACAGGGGTGGAGTATATGAACCGAGAAGTCAAAACTCATGGAAGTTTTGTTATGATGATCAAGTTGATCTCACTGGCAATCCATTACCGAGAGTCTCTGTGGTGGATATAGGCTATGGGTTCTGTTTTTTGGGTGGTACTGATACTGAGTCCACAAATGAAGCTTCTGGCTATGTTGCGGTTTTGTTATCTTGTCTGTGTACGAGCTTTATGATGCTCACGGGTATGGAATCGGTTTCGTTCCTAGACCCGACTATTACTGGGCCGTCTGATGGGCTAGTTCTGTTTATGTTTGAGCATTATGGCTTTGAACTCTCTAAACTTTGAGCATACAGGCTATGACGGGATTATGGGTGATATTTCTGGGCTTGAACTCCCTAGAACATATGATGCTTCAATTGGTGATAATGGAGCTATGGCGGCTGTTGGACGTGTCCAGGGTTCGATAGCAAAAACCATCAATAAACCTTCGGGTTTCGTATGGTATCAGGATTCTTATATGGATCCATTTATGTAATTTATTTTTGATAAAGTTTGGTAGTTTCAGAGATGTTCACAGATAGTAGAACTAAAAAATACTTCTAGTCTATCACAGTCTCACAGATAGTAGAACAAATTATAATCTCTAGTCTGTATAGGGTTTTGGTTATTAGGCCCGCCTTGGGCTGTTAGGGTGGGTCTATATATAGATGTTACTCTTGTAATTTTCCCCTAAAATGGAAATGGAGTATTTCTTCCTCAAAGAAATTGAATGACCTATTAACAGCTAGTCCGAAGTCTGAGAGTAGGTGTGTTGGCGGCTTAATTCTTAAGAGTATTCAAACTGGACTAGGTCTCGGGTTTTTCTACGAGTTTGTAGTTTCCTCGTTAACAAAATTCTTGTGTGTACTTTACTTTATTTTCGCATTATATTTGACTTGTCATTTATGATTAAAGTATCGTACTTGGTTGTTGACATAGCCTTTCAGAATCTTGTATTGACTCCCTTGTGTGAGTCAATCAGTGACGAAAAAGATCTTTTTCTTGAGTTCTTGATTACATGAACCGTTCAAGGTTTGACTTATAGGTGGACCAAAATAAAAGATTGGTGGTGTACTCGGTACCCTCGTCTTTTCACCAAGTACATCACCAAATTTTTTATTGTCGTGACCCTATGTGATAAATTACTTTGATGATCTCAAACATCAATACTCAAGTAATAACCCGTGTTGAAATCATTTTCAAGATCCGAATTAACTCGATGATAAATCTTTGGAAATCTCAAGGAGATTGAATTCATGCAAGGGTTGATAACATGTTTCTTTGCAATTACTTCAGTTATATTAATTGAAGAAAATATAATGCGGAAATAAGGTAATGCAAGACACCAGAATTTTTATTAACGAGGAAACCGCTATATAGCAGAAAGGGCCATGGGATCTCGTCCAGTTTTATTAAGCCGATACAAATAGGGTTGTGTATTGCTCGGTTCGGCTCGGTTATATACCCAGCCATCACCATCACCATAATCCTCGGTTTTTCATTTATTGCACCATCACCATCGTCATTCATGTTCAGTTCGGTTTTAAAATCGTGCCGAGTCGGTTCGGTTATTTTTGGTTCGGTTTTTGTGAAAACCTACAGTTCTAAAGATTTGTTAGTTTTGCAAAATTGACAAGAGTTTTTTTTTTAATAGATAGATAATTACACTTCTTTCATTAATTTTAGTTCTTATAATTTCATACATAATGATTCCAAGTCTTCTAAGTTCTAAGAGACATTAAGATGAATCCACATAACAAAACATATGATAATTAATATTAATCCCACACAACATCACAGAAATAACATATCACAGTAAACCCTAGATGGCTAGATTCACATATATAACTTGAATCACATAAATTGGTTACAATCACATAAATAACTTAGAATCACAAATATAACTTGAATCACAGTAAACCCTAGTTTTAAAGCATCGTATTCGTACCAAATATTAGAAGAAGATGTGGTGAATCTGGTGATGGTAGAGAAGAATTAAAGAAGAAGAGTGGTGGTGGTGGTGGTGGTGGTGGAGAAGAATTGAAGAAGTGGTGGATAAGAATTACAGAATTGGTGGTGGTGCTAGGTCGGTTTTTCAGACAATGAAAGAAACAAGAACGAGGAGGAAGTTATATCTGGATAAGAATCGATAGAAGACTAGAAGTAGTAGGATAATCTTCACAGATGGACGACTATTATTAGCCTAATCTGGACGGTTAGAAATATTCTTTGAGCACCGGGAGTCTTGGTTCGATTATATGCCCAGCCATCGCCATCACCATAATGTTCGGTTTTCCAATTCTTGCACCATCACCATAACCATCAACCTCGGTTCGGTTCGTTTTTTTGCAATTTTTGGTGCGGTTCACCACGGTTTCGGTTTTTTTGAGCATCCCTGACGCTAGCCTACTATCGGACTTTGGACTCACTAGTCCAAATCTAGGTTTTTAGGACAGTTATCGCACGCGAAAAAGGATATATCTCGACTGTCGTTACATGTACGCGATAAATGATAGTAAACTTTTTGTTTTTATTTGCCCCCACCTTCTAAAATTTCCACCCCTATATCTGACTTTTAGAAGGGAAAAAACGTCATGATATTAATTATTTTAGACCTTTGGTAAAAAGGGATCTTCCGGTCAATTCCCACATTTATAAACTACTCAAGAGTCTTCAGTCACCTCCTTCATTGTTATCAAAGATGAAACTCTCTCATAAACTTACACTCCTCAATTCTCTTGTTGTTTTTTTTTCTCTCATATCATTAAACCTATTGAAGTGAAGAAACTGTGGAGAGATCGATACACGACACCAGCAAGGATTATTTTGATTTTTTTAATTTATGGTTTTGTACTATGGGGTTGTTCTTGTTACTGAATCGAATTTTGAGTTTTCAGTATTCTGGGTTTAAGATTACTAAGAAAATAAAAACCCTAGATCCAAGAGTTTTCTGGTATAACCCTTCTTTGATTATTTTTTCTAAATACTTGTTGATTATTAACGGTGATTAGATTTCTGGTAGGATTAGGAGGTTGGAAAGGTTGGGTTCTTCAAGAATTGGAATTTGGTAGTTGCAAATTATTAACTGTTGTGGGAAATCGGTAAGGATTTTTCTAGTTTTGATATCATTTTTTGTGAAATACTGATTCGATTTATGGTTTTTTACTATGAGCTTCTTCTTGTTACTGATTTATGGATTGTAGTTGAAACCTAATCAATCCTCCAAGCAATTTGGCTACAGGTTGTGCCCCTACGTCTCTTGGTTCTCGTAAGAACCTATGCACTTGTCCCTTAGCTAACCTCCTTTGTAGCCGAAGACTTTCTCCACGATCCTTAGTGAATACTAATGTTACCCAGCCGCTAACATGACGCTAGGTCTTGGATTTCCTTTACATATTCAGTCAAGGTTCAGAGAAATCGAGTTGTCGATCATCTTCTTCAAACCAACCGCTCAATAATTGTACTAACTCTAACTCTCTAACACGCTGACTATATCTTAAACTAACATAACTAATTTTACAACTCAACACTAACTAATCAGGGAAAAATCAACAAAAATATGTAACCATGGGATTTTCAAATCTACTCCGAATAATCCTTTTAATCTTTTCTCGTAGGCCCAAACATACCCAGGTAATATGATCTTGTAAGTAAATGTACAAATGCATAACAATTTAATATCCGATATTTTTCATTGCGTCTGTGGAGAAGGAGTAGGATTTTGATAAATACCCCAAAACCATAACGAGATTACAGAAAAACAGTGGATAATCATTACATCATTGTATATGGTTTTAGTAGGTTAACCACACGACATGATTACAGAAAGAAAGAAAAAAGTGATCTCAAGTTAGCAATTCGGGGTACGGTGAAGAGTATGGGATGGCATACTTACGAGTATTATATGGATTTGGACAATTTGAATACGGTCAAAAGTTCGATTAACAGTTCAAGATCAGGTAGTAATTCAGAACGTCATACGTACGTGTCATATAAGTTAGGTCCAAGAAATTTGACAGGTATTCAATAATAAGATTATGAAATTTTAATGTTAAAAGCACCATTATTGTGGTTAAATAGGATATGTTATAAATATATAGATTAATATCACCAACACATGGCTTAGTGGTCTATGTACTAGAAATGGGATGGGAGACGCACGACATGGGATAGTTCGCGAATCATCTTTGAAAAAGAAGGATTAATATTTGGATCGACAGGTTTCAGTTGTACGGGTGTATGATTTGTACAATTCGTGAATAGTTCGTGAATCATTCGACAAGGTGTTAACTCGAGATATCGAGTATGAAACTCATCGTACTTTGCGGACAGCCCATTAGACGAACTCATATGTTCATGAATCATGATATAGGAGCTTCAAGAAAACTCATGCCCCTCGATCATATCCACATAGACAAATGGCAAGCCCCCTATGTAATAATTGTATTTAATGGCTAATTTGCCCATCTTGAATTAAAGACTAATTAGATCTTAATTAGTGTTAAATGATATAATTAATTGAACTAATTAAGATTAGCTTAACTTTGAAAAATTAAATTTTTTAATATGTTTTTTCAACCTCAAATCCCTTCAAAAAAACACAAAAGAAAAGTGGAAAATTTGTTTTTTTATTTTTTTGACTTCCAGAAGCAACTTATAACACACACTTACGGCTCCTATGGGCTAATTTTCGAGTTGCAAGTTGAGTTACGGCTAAGTGTTCTTCATCGCAAACCGTAAGTTTTACATACGTTTGTGATTCTGGTCGTCAGAAAACCTACATATTGAAATTTGACTAAACTTACGGCTACACTTAGCATCCGTAAGTCATAAATAAAAGTTACGTCTGCTTTACTTACCAGCCCAAAGTCTATTACTTCAAAATTCCTACAGACTTTCGGCTGAAAACGTGGTAGGACTTTCAAGCCGTAAGTTCTTCTGTATGTTGAAATTTTTTGGTTATCTTACTTTCGACTGGTAATTGGCATAACACACAAGCCGTAAGTGAGTTACGACCAGGAGTTCCATTCAATTAGTAGCCGTAAGTAGTGTTGAAAATTTACGAACACAATTAAAAACTTAAGGAATGATACACCAAAACATAATAACTTTTAAAACCTGCAAGAGTAGTATTCAAACATCCATAAACTTAACCATAAACAATCTAATATCATCCCAGAGTTTCCATGAACATAAAAAAACATCCATAAACTAGTTTCAAACATCCATAAACTTAAGCACCCCTTAAATCCATCCATGAAGTTAAACAAGCTAAAAAAAACATCAATAAACAAATTCATAACATTGGTTTTTCAATCATGAGTTTTTCCTTTGTTCTTTCCCGAACCACGATATTTTCCTCAAACTCCACCTCCACGAGTGCGAGGACCACCACCTGGAGCACGACCACCACCACTAAGAGCACTTGGTTCAGCAATGTGAACGACCTTTGCACGAGTTCGACGGGGTTGCAAAGGCTCTTCGTCGGTCTCTTCATCCGACGAGGGAGGAGGAGGCTGGCGAGAAGATGAAGTTTCTCTACCCCTCTTGTTACCCCTCTCTAGATCCTTAAAAAGCTCATCTCCTTTGCTGATTGTGTCATGTATTGCTTCGGTTCGGTTCTTAAGGAATACTTGTTTTTCCACGCCAAATGTTTTGTTCTTGGAGATGTCGCTACACATACTCTCTACCAACAGCTAAACTCGCTTTTGCTGTTTACATATCAACATAAAGTATGATTAGTTTTAGACCACTCTAAAGTATGATGAAATTATGAAAGAACTTATTTGTATACCCTAGTTTTTTGCCAGATTCATCCAATACGCTAAGGACTTCTTTCCCTTTCCTCCAGCTTCCTTCTCGAGTTTGGATTGTTGCGCTTCGAGCCATCAGATTGCTTCTTGATCGTGATTGATCACATAAGGATGACCCCGGAAGTGGAATCATTCCACATATCCTTCTTCAGCTTCTTTTGTGCCCAATAAAGGAACCAACTGGTGTTGTGGGATGTTGTATCTTTCTTGGTGGAGATTGTTCCATACATCGACTGTTGGAGAGTAGTTCATTTTGATGAAGTTGTTTTCAATTCTAGTGGCATTTTCTTGCAATGTGAAGTTCAGATGTGTCACAATCTTCTGAATACAACCAATTTGACGGAGACATCACCGAGGATTGGTCATCACGTACCCTGTAGGTTACAAGATTGGAGAACACACGCTCGTTTTCACCGGTAGCCGGGTTGATTGCCAAGTAAGGACCAAATACCACTTCGTTAGCTTTTAATCCGTCTAACTTCACCCTCAACACCCCTATGTTTTCATCCTTTTTTCTTGTTTGGTTGTGTTCGAAAGGGTATTTCGTACATGCAGGATGACGGTATACCTCATTTATAGCCTCATCAGCCTCAGGGATCCTTTCCCAATTAGCATTCAAATTTGGCCTCTCGATTGAGGGAAAGTGGTCGTAAAACCACGCCTGAAATTGAAATATATACGTATGGTTAGAAAATGAAAATCAACATAAAAAATCATGATAAAATGAAGAAGGGAAAACTAAAATCACCTGTAGAATTCTAACATTTCAAGCAATGTAGGAGGCACCCTGTCTGGAGGCCTTTCTAAGGCTGACAAGTGGAAAGGAAAGGGTTGCATAACCCCACGAATACTCAAGGGTGCCCTTGATGGTCCTCAACAACTGAAGGTAGCAAATTTTCACCCGGTTTCCACTCTGTTCGGGAAAGAAAATTGTTCCTAGTTGGTACAACAGGAACGTTGTGGCCACCTGCTTAGCTCTCACCGGCTCAAGATGCAATTTTGTTGTATACCCGAATTGTTGCCTCAACCTCTCCGGCTTTACCTTTCGGATTGCTCTAGGTTTTTGTTTTTCATCAGGTATACCTACAGCAAGCACAAACTCCTCAACGCATTCTCTTTGATTCCACCCAAGAGTTTCCTTGCAGATAACATAGAGATCATCCCATCTCATTCTATCATTGAACCCTTCATGAACTATCTTTCCTTCAAGTTTTTACCTAGGGATGCTATAGATATCGTCCAAGAGGAGGGTCATCTCGCCAAAGCCAAAATGAAAGGTGTCAGTTTCCGGATAGTATCTCTCTCTCAAAGCAGCAGTGACAACATTATCATGTACCACGTGAGAATTCTCAATATCAGGCCATAATGCTGAACTCTTAACCAAATCCTGAACCTCCTGGCATTTTGCACCAATCCTCCATACTTCAGCCTTCTGTAGCTTCAAATACTTGACCGCATTTTTATGATCCTACATACATAATGCTTCAATTAGATTTTTCAAAGTAAAAGTAAAGTAAAAATAAATATACATAGGATAAGTATTGATTAATATCTCTTGCTCACAAACTCTCGAAGCCCACAAATAATTTTAACCGAGTAATACCTTTCCTTCATCCTGCGCCTCACCCCAAGGTATTCTGTTTTTATTCCTCGGTAACAGAAGATCCGCATCCTTTGGAATGTTCCCACCTTTAGGTGCATGTGGCTTCGGTTTCTTCGTTGGTTTTGTTTGTTTTGGTGGGTGAGACAAGATCCTTCTATCAACGGTTGAGTGGGTTCTTCTTGTTCAGCTACTTGTTCCTCAAACAATGGAATCTTTTCACCCCCGACTTGTTCACTCCCATCTTCCTCGATCTCTGGATTTTCCTCACCAACGACTGCAGCAATTGGAGCAACATTATCCAACAATTCTAGAACAACATTCTCCAACACTTCTTCCATTAACAAAGCTCCACCACCTGGCTCACCTACTCTAACACCCCTGTTTTCAGCCCCCAAGTGCACATCACCACGAGGTTGAGGAGATTTTGAAAGGATTAGGGTTCGTAGTTCATTTTGTTTTGTGGTATTTCACAGGTGAACGAGGGTTGTTGAACACATAAATGAATGAAAGGTACAACTTATGGGTATTAAATCCCCCAAATTCCAAGTTGTAACCTCGCTTACGGCTGGAAGAGTGCTTATCGTAGCAAGCCGTAACTAACTTACGACTCCTACTCATGTGGAAACCTGTTAGAGCATTGCTCGGTCAACCTCACTAAGTGTTGGTATGTCAAGCTTAGTTGTCAACTTTAGTGATCAAAACTCGACCGCTAAACAACACACAATTAGGTAAAGTCATGAGAGAGTTAGCTTTAGGTTGTGGAAGATTTTGGTAGGATTTAGAATCACTACTTGAAGAGTTGAAGAAAGACTGAAGATCAAACGAAGACATCCGGATTCATCATTCAAAAGGTTAGTGAATCTAAATAACGCGATTCCATTATCTTTTACACTTGTGCTACAAATTTAAGACATAAACATAACTCTCATCTTGAGCTTTACGTTATGACTTGATCACTTGTGATCAGTGTGTCTTAAGAAAACTCCACTTTACCGCTTGCGGTATTTGTGTTGTAGTCATGACGTTCCATATTGCTTAGAGCTTTCTTTTCTTCTCCGTCTCTAAGTTAATATAAAGGTTTTTCTTAAAACCTTTCGAGTTGGATATAGCAATGTAATGTTATCTCGGTAGTACTACGAGATTTAATCCATCACAGTATTGTGTCTCTTCTTACCTAGTATGGCTCTGTCGGATTGATTGCATATACTTGTATGAGCTAATGTAAGAGAGATCGTGACTCACACTTTTTTTCAGTTACCTTTGAGCTTTTGCTCTCGGTCTAGAATTGCGTGAAAGTCTTCTCTAGGGATCGAGAAGCCTAGAAGTACCTCTTACGGGAAACTAGTTTATGTTTACTAGTCTTCTTTGTATTATACTTGTGTTTTGTTCTATCACGTCTATCAAACCTTGCGATCTTGTTTATTCTATGGTCCTTCTCTTCTGCTATAAGGCCACTCAAGATCGTTGTGATTAGAACATACTCTTTATCAATTAACCTGGATTTGTCAGCAAGCCGTTTTCTGTTTGTGTGCCTAAACTATAGATATTGAGTGGAATCAAGATCGTTGTTATTGGATTTGTTCTTTGCAGGTACATCGTTCTTCAAGGTCATATCATATCGTACTTGCTACAGCTATCTGCTCGATTCCATCTGGGACGACAAGGTTGCTCTTTCGGGAGTTTAGGTTTTGAAACCTTGATCGATATCTCGAGGTGTTTATTGCCTAAGTAAACTCAATATCCTCGCTCTTGGTGTAAAAGAACTTCGGTGAAATATCTGTTAGTTACCAAGGATATCATATAGCGATTTGACCTGCCGCTATTTGGTTGTTGTCCACTAAGGTTGATATCGTCTGATTGGAGGTCGGGTAGCGAGAGTCCTCGCGACGGGCTGTGAGGCAACTTTTGCGTAAGACAGTAAAGGACGTCTGTTTGCATAAGGGAGTACATGTGCGTGACCACCTTGCTGTGGTTGGAGGCGTAGGAATACCGAGGGGAAATCTTTGTAATAGTCGTATTAGGGTCATATTGTCTGCACCAGCTAGTCCGAAGTCTAGGGAAAATTATTCTAGAAAACAAATCCTAAAATTTTGGTGCGACTTTTTTAGGTTTTCGTTTAGGGTTTTGTAAAAACTACCGAATATTTTCGTTTTTCCTTGCCTCCTGATCATCTCGGTGATCAAGGATGGCAGGGAAGGACTTGTCTACATCATCTAAACCTATTCATGGTTGCGGTGATTTATTAAAACCAAGAACACGATGGTTGGAGGTGACCGAAATCAATAATATCACACCTTCAAGAAGTAATATCACGTATACATCAGCAACTGAACATGGGAGACGTTATGATACTCATGATGATGCTGAGGATGTTTGCGTTTCAAAGAACAACAGGTTAGAGGTGGCCAAATCGAAGATATCACCACTTTCGATGAACGCTGAAAACTCATCTTCAGCGACTACCAAGAGTTATCGGGCTATGATGCTGCCAGGGCCGTCGCTGGCTATAGGCCAACTAGGCGACGGCCCCCAAATCCTAGGGCCCCCCAAATTATGTATGCTGGCCATTACATCGACCATTAAAAAAAATGAGGATTAAATCTCTCTATTTTATGTCTACAGGTTCTAATTCTAGGGTTTATTCTTCCAAGTTCTATCTCTAACTACAAAACAAGAAGAAGATTAAATTACCAATATCAAAGTTCTACGATGGTTTATCTACTACTTTCTTTTTGTGTGATTTCTACTTGATTTAAGTTTCATATATATGAAGAGTTTCAACCTCGATGGCTTCTTGTATCAAGATTGAAATTTATTTAAAGCATGGTATGGGTTCTGATATTAACGGGCATGACTTACATGCGGAATTGAAAGTTTTAAAAAGTTATCTTCCTGTCGAAACTAGTAAAGCATTTGAAGTGTTGGATTTCTTAAAAAATATGGGAGGCGGCTACCCAAAT
>JAJJMA010027633.1:0-15523 GCA_023529015.1 Papaver nudicaule
CATCAACGGTTGAGATTTCCAACTCCAGAAGGGGTAGCTGAATATATTGGTGACTCATCTACGGCCAAAGCATGCAACGAAGTAGACGTCAAAATGCGTGAAACTCGAAAGGCAAGATTGAATGAGAAAAAGAAGCAGACCAAAGAACTAGCCAAAACCAAAGAAATAAGCGCAGTAGTCGCCGACCCTAACAAATATATTCTTTCTGTGAAGGAGGGTGACTCTACAGCAAGTCCCTCAGCGGCACCCCTATAGCAATTAAAGGAACCTTCACCTATGGGAGAACCAGAATTGCACTTTACAGCGGTAGAACCTACAAGGGATATCAACATAGGCGAGGAAGACACTCCTAAAATAGTAAAAATTGGTACCTTATTGAATGAAGAAGAATCTCGACAGTTAGAAGCTTTACTAAAAGAATATGTGGATGTTTTGCTTGGGGCATGAACGAAATGCCTGGTATTGACCCAGAAACTGCATGCCATAGGTTAGATATAGATCCAAAAATCAGGCCATTCAGACAACGTCCAAGAAAATTGGCACCAGCGTATAAGGAGGCGGTGGAAGCAGAGATTGACAAGATGAGGGCGTCAGGAATCATTAGACCAGTTCAATATCCGGAATGGATAGCTAATATGGTGGTGGTTCCTAAGAAGAATAAAGGGGTAAGAATCTGTATCGACTTCAGCGACTTGAATAGGGCGTGTCCCAAGAATAGCTTTCCATTACCAAGCATAGATCAGACTGTCGACGCCACTTCTGGGCATGAACTACTATCTTTTATGGATGGCTACTCTGGGTATAACCAGATACCGCTGGCAGAAGAGGATCAGCGGCACACAACTTTTTTCTCTACTAAAGGTTTATTTTGCTACACAAGAATGTCGTTTGGTCTCAAGAATGCTGGCGCCACATATCAAAAGATGGCTTAGGATATGTTCGAAAAATGGATAGGTAAAACTATGGAGGTATACGTTGATGATATGTTGGTCAAGAACAAGGAAAAGAAGAGTCACGTGCAAGATTTGAAAGAAATCTTTGATCACATGCGAGTAACAAAGTTGAAGATCAACCCAGCTAAGTGCGTATTCGGCGTTACCTCTGGAAAATTTTTGGGTTATGTCGTCACAAAAAATGGAGTAGAGGCAGATCAAGCAAAAGTCAAAACCATCTTAGAAATGCCTTCACCGGTAACACTGAAAGATGTTATGTGCTTAAATGGCATATTAGCATCTCTTAATAGATTTATATCTCGGTTCTCTGATAAGTGCAAATTATTTTTTCAAATGCTGAAGAAAGGAGAGAAGTTCAATTGGACGGATGACCATGAAGTTGCTTTTCAGGGAATAAAGAAATACTTAGCCACTTTACCAGCTATTCAGCCGCCGGAACATGGGGAAGAATTGAGAGTCTACTTGGCGGCCACATCATCAGCGGTTAGTGCAGTCTTGGTGCGGACAAAAGGAGGAGAAACACCAATCTACTATATCAGTTGAACTCTACAACCCGCTGAGAAAAATTATACTAAGATAGAACAATTAATATTAGCCCTGGTTTTCGCTACTAGCAGACTTCGCCCTTATTTTCATGCTCATCCCATAACAGTACTCACCAAAACTCCCATGTGAAGCCATTCTTCATAGTTCCCAAAGAGTAGGGCGTATTGCAAAATGGAATGCCCAGATAGATCAGTTCGGCGTCAAGTATGAAATTAGGACGGCTCAAAGGTCGCAGGTTATCGCCGATTTTCTGGCAGATTTTCCAGTTGAAGAAGAAAAGGAAGAAACTGAAGATATTCCATTCATGGAAAAGGAAGACCCAGATGAAGGAGTTCCAGACTTACTGAAAAGAGATCCAAATCAGTGGGAGGTATACGTGGACGGCTCAGCCAATAAAGAGGGCAAATGAATTGGCATAGTCTTTATTTCGCCTAAGGGTTCAAGGATAGTCCATTCATTCAGATTAGAGTTTCCAGCTACAAACAATGAAGCAGAATACGAAGCAGTAATACACGCCATGAGACTCGTCATTGAAATGGACATCAGTAACATCCGCTTAACTAGTGATTCTCAGCTAGTCATTCGACAGATTCAAGGAAGATATGAAGCACATGATAGCTCACTGAAAAAGTACTTGCAATTGGCTAGAGAATACGCTAACAAAATTACCAGCATCAAATTTAGACATATATGTAGAAATGACAACAGACATGCTGATGCGCTGACATTTATCTCTTCTATGATGGCGGATCCGGAAGTGCCGTCAATCGCAATTGAAAGGTTAAAGACGTCGTCAATAGAAGAAAGAAGGCAGAGGGAAGTTTTGGCGGTAGACATCGAGGAGTCGGCGGAAACAGACTGGCGGACTCCTATCAGATATTACTTAGAGCATCTCACCACTCCTGGAAACAAACTGCTAGCGCATAAGGTTATAAGCAGGTCAGGGAGATATGAGTTAAGAGATGGTGTATTATACAGAAGATCATTTGCTGAACCATTGTTGCGTTGTGTCTCAAGGGATGAAGGAAAGAAGCTGTTAAAAGAGATACATGAAGGAGATTGCGGAAATCACAGCGGGCAACGAGCATTGGCTCTAAAAGTGAAAATGCAAGGTTATTACTGTCCTTGGATGAATGATGATTCTGTAGAATACGCTAAGCGGTGTAGGATATGTCAGCTATATGCAAGAAGAATAAAAGCGCCGGCAGTCTCACTAAATTCAGTATTAAGCCCTTGGCCCTTTGCCAAGTGGGGGATTGACATCATCGGACCGCTAACACCAGGATCAGGACAGAGGAGGTATATCATTCTGGCAACAGATTATTTTACTAAGTGGTGTGAAGCCAAGGCAATTCAACAGAGAACTGGTAAGGAAGTGTTTACATTCATATGGGAGAATATATTCTGTCGTTTTGGTGTCCCGGCGGAAATCTGTACAGATAATGGAAAAGAACTAGTCGGCGAGAATATCGAAAATTTGTTGGCAACATATGGCGTAAAGCTAGGAAAGTCAACTCCTATTTATCCTCAAAGCAATGGGTAGGCGGAAGCCACAAACAAAACAATAGGAATGGGGTTGAAAAAAGAGAGTCGAAGGGCACAAGAGAGCATGGTGTGAGCACCTTCACAATGTTTTATGGTCTTACAGAACCACAATCCGAGAGGCAACTTGTGCATCTCCCTTTTTACTCACATTTGGTGCAGAAGCGGTACTTCCTTCAGAAGTTATATTACCAACAACAAAACATGAAGCTTGGGAGAAGAATCTCAATACAGACTTAATCTTGGCGAAACTAGATGACTTGGAAGAACAACGGCTCATTGCCTTGACTCATATGGAAAATTATCATCGCCGTCTAGCCAGAGAGTATAACAAGCGCGTTGTACCAAGAGAATATCAGCCTGGTGACCTGGTATTAAGAGAGGTGCCGCCGTATCAAAAGAAGAAAGGATGCAAAAAGCTAGAACCAACCTGGGAAGGTCCTTATGTTATCAAGCGTTTAGCGGGTAGTGGAGCCTATGTGTTAATTGATGAGCATGGTAAAGAACTTGAGCATCCATGGAATGCCAAGTTTATTAAGAGGTTTTATCCATAAGGTTGCATGTAAAATCCGAAGTCTTGGGCGGGCATAATACCCAAGAAGTCTTATTAGCTTTTGTAATTTATAGCAAATAAGATCCGGGGATGTAGGTTTGCTTTTATGCGCTGAACCCCGTTAACAAATTATCATGTCATTCAAATTATTTACATACGGCGACAAATACGCTGAGGCAAAATTGCCAAGAAAATACGCTGAGGCAAAATTATTTACATACGGCGACAAATACGCTGAGGCAAAATTGCCAAGAAAATTTACAAGGCTCAATAGCCATACGCTGAGGCAAAATTGCCAAGAAAATTTACAACGCTCAATAGCCATACACCGAGGCAAAATTGCCAAGAAAATTTACAAGGCTCAATAGCCATACGCTGAGGCAAAATTGCCAAGAAAATTTACAAGGCTCAATAGCCATACGCTGAGGCAATTTTGCCAAGAAAATTTACGAGGCTCAATAGTCATATACTGAGGCAAAATTGCCATGAAAATTATACGCCGGGGCATAACGAAACATTTTGGATTTCAATGATCATAGCTTTGAATAACAGCGAATCTGGCTAACTGGGTCTATAACTCCTTACGTGTTACTTGTTGATCTGTAAGTGATGGCAGAAAAATATAAAACTCCAAGAGAACTCCCTGTAGGGACGGCTCTCGGTTAACCAACCACTTATAATAGATCGCCGACAGGCACAAGTAACAATGTATAACGAAAGGGTGCGATGTGGTCAGAAAGAAGTTGTCAGCTCATCATTGAAACTAAAATGGATTTGATTATTCCGGCGACATAAAGGAAAAAGAAAAACTCAAATGTTTAACAGCATATGCACAAAGACAAGCATATATTCATTAAAGTCTCATAACAAAGGAGTTGAGGAAGTAAACATATTACACGATAGTCATAAGCAAGAAAATCTAGAACAAAAAGCTATTCGAATTACATTTGATTTTTGTTACATTTGATTATTGTCATCTGTGTTTCCACCCTCAGCGGTATTCACGCTTTTCCTTCGCCTGTTCGATCAGCGCTTTGGTCAGGATTCTCAGAGGCAGTCTGGTCATCATCAGCATTGGCGTCTCTGCCGTCTTTCTGAGGGGAGTTCTCACCATTAGGATTTGGACGTCCGTCATCTCTAACGGCATCATTCTCAGCGTCTTCATCCCCATATTTTTCACTTCCTTCGTCTTCATCTTCATCTCTTTCACTTCCTTCGTCTTCTGACTCTGATCCGCTGTCAACTAGAACAGTTTCATTAGCGGCAGAAGGAGAACCCTTGTTTTCAGCAGCAGAGGGACCCTCATCCATACTAGGTGGAAGGCGGCCAGGGGCATACGCCTTTGGTATCTTTATGTTACGCTTAGGACAAAATTCAGCCAAGAACATCTGGACGGCGAGAAAGCCAGTCATGTTTATGTTAGCAACATATTGTTCTTCATTTTCTTGTGCAGCCTTCTTAGCGAGATTTAACTCAGATTGCTTGTGATCATTCATTTGTTGAAGTTTAGCAGATTTGGAGGATTCCACCTCAAATTTCCCTTTGTATTCCTGGAGAGTCTTAACTTCATTTTCTAGGTTGAAAATCCTGCCGGTACACAACAAATGTTCTGATTTTAGCTCATGCATCTCATTCTCACATGATTGCTGCTTCTTAACTTGTTCTTCCAATTGGGCAATCCTAGAAACACAACCTTCATGCTCCTTCATAGCAGTAGACCGCTCTTCTAGCTGGGATTCAAGCTTCTGATTTTTCTCTGAAGTCAAAATGGAGAATGAGTTAGAAACTGAGGCAATGCTAACTCGTTGAATTAGTAGGCAGAAAGTAAAAACCCTAGAAACTACCTTCTAGTTCATTAACATACATACGTATACCCTCCTGGGCAACATTAATTTGACCCAATTTACCCAAAACTTCCTCATCAGAACAAGGACCGACAGCTTCTCTGATTCTACGCCTAAGATTCTCATTCTCTTCACTTAGTTGCCTAGAACGATCTCCATGAATTTGAGCGAAATCTTTATGACGCTGAATCTCGTCACGAGCGGAATCCCTTTCAGCAATTTTGCAAACCAATTGAGAAGACAAACGAGCAACGGCGGCTTTTTCATTCTTCAGTTGGGTAGACAACTTCATATGCTCCTTGTTCTTTAGCTTTACGCTCTAATTCCGCTAAGTGAGAAGCATTATCACGTTCACTTTTATGCCATGCCACATCCGCTTGAGAAACTTTGAGCAGGTGATCAAGATTTACGTTAAGGTCAGTGAAATTACGCAATTCTTGGCGGTACCGTCTAACATCTTGGTCAAAATTGAGTAACATGTTACGTTGCTTAGCGTTAGCGCTAGTCAACTTGTCAATCTCAATTTTGACCTGCTTTAATCGACCATCATGATGTTGCCGGCGACCTTATAAGGGAAAGGGACTAGACGTTGGGCAAAAAGACAACAGAATGAAAAACTAATTTATGGAAAAATGGAGACAATTGCTTACTTGGAGTTCCTGGTGATCTTTCCTCTCTCTGTTGAAATTAACACGCATACGATTGCACTCTTTCTTTTCTGCCGCCAACTGATGTTCCAAGGAGGCATTTGTTTGCTCCAGTGTGGCCTTTGTCTGGCGAAGGCTGTCACGTTCCTGTCTTAACTGGGCATTTAGCATAATACCACCAAGGTTGCGTTGGAATTCCTGCAAGACCAGTTCATTAATAAAGGAGAAAATGTAAGAACATACAACATAAAGAGAGAGTTAAAGCAACAACTCACCAGGATAGCGCCACAAAGATGATCATAGGGAGAAAGACGAGACACAGCAGCAGTTAGCCCAGAAGGTTTCAGCGCTAATCCAGGCTCACTCAGCTTACTCATAGATTCCAGATAAAGAGTGTTAGAACTTCCTTTATCACGAGCAATTAGTTCAGCAAAAGATTCCGCCAATTTATTGAGAGGAAGTTGGTTCTCCAAGGAACCAGAGCTAGTCAAATCCTGAGGCAAGCCGCTTAGGGAGAGACACTGAAAAAGAAGCTTGACGGCATCGTTAGCAGCAGAGGCAGATGATGACACACCTTCATCACTTGGACGGATAGGAGAGTGTGCTTGATTAGTCAATCCAGCAGTAACTTCGATAGTGGTCTCAGTGGTAGTCATCTCAGTATCTATGGTGGTATTAGGAGTTATAGGAATTTCGTTCACCACTTCAGAGGAGATAATTTGTTCAGTAGACTTTACCGATTGGTCCTTAACTTCAGAGTCAATTGTAGCTTTGGGAATTTTGGTTTGACGCCCTCCTTTGGACGCCAATGTCTTGGTTTTAGACTTGGAAAGTTTCTCTTTACTCTAGGAAGAGCTCTCATCTTTCTTAGCAGCCGAAGAAGACTTGGAGACGGCGTTTTTCTTTGACTGAGCAGTAGACATACCAGGAAGGGCGCTGAGGGCAGCCGTCACACTATCTATAGCACTTAGTGGTTTCTCTGGCTTAGACTTCTTTGAAGATGGCTGTGAAAAGAAAAATCATCGCCGCCTGTTAAGCTAACAAACAGAGGCAAATATATACATATATTTCAATACATTAGCAAGATGTTTGTTACCTGAACAGTGTCTCCATCTTTTTCTTTTCTTTTTGTGCCTTTCTTTCCTTTAGCAGGTGGTTTGCAAAACTCAGGCTTCTTAACCCAATGCCCCTTATCAGTAGTAACAAACTCGCCGTCCTTTTTGACATACTGGTTTTCCTCATCCCAGTGGACAAACCAAAAATCATGTTTGGCTAAAGCAGAATGAGCGGGGAGAAAAGTCTTTCGAGGAATGGTTTTATCTTCATCTTCCCAACCCTTGAGCCAAGGACCTTCAACTTGACAGGGAAGATCACCCCAATGATTTTCAGACTTATGGCGGATTGAGGGTCTTTCGGCGGTAGAAGTTTCCTTGTCAACATCCCTTAGAAATTTCTTGTCGTTGTGTAGACCTCTTCTTGATTCAAGTCGATATAACCAGGGTTCACCGGCTCTAAGGCTAGGCTTCACTTGATATTGGTCTATGAAATTTTCAACAGTGTATAATTCCTTGTTAGCAAAGGCAGGATTCCTGGTGATATTTGGATAGAGGGTTTGACCATTACGGCGGGCAACCCATTCATATAATATACGAATGGAATTACTAGAGAGTTGGGCGGGACTTTTGTTTATGTGCATCATCAGTTGAAGGAGAAGGGGATTAGCAGGATCATAAAGGGGAAACTGATACCCAGCTCTGATTTGGCCCATGGATATAAATAGACGGTTTTCACCTTGACCTTCTTGGCGGATATGCTTCAAGAGAAGCTTTTCAGAGCAGGTAGTGACGCCGTCCAAAGGAGAAATCTTAAGCGCTGAGGTAGTTGCATGGGACGGGTTGCAATACCCATCCCAGTCGTCACCCCAAGAGGGTCTAGCGCCGGACTATGAAGTTTCTTCGTCACCGGATTCATGGTTCTCAGAAGTTGATGAGGACTCAGCGTCCTCAACGTTAGATCCCTGGTGTTGTGAAGCTGAGTTAGGATCATAAGAAGAGTCAGTAGAAGCCATTAGAAGACCGGAGAAGATGAAGATCAGCCGGAGAACGGATATTGCAGAGGCAAAAGGTCACCGGAATAAGGAAAAATGGTCAAAACGCGAATCTTGGTGGTGGAAATGATAGAGCAGTAACTTTGAAGGGGTTTCACACCAAAAAGAAGTGGAAAAGAGGTGGAAAATGGTGGCTTCTGGTGGAGCAGTGGCGGAGCGACGGCAGTTAGGGTTTAAGTTGCAGAGAGGAAGAGAAGGAAAACTAAAAGGGAAAATAGGTTAAGTGGTGCGAACCAAGGTATAGGAGAAGGATCACGACGGGTTGAGCAGGTTACAGGTCATAAAGCAACTCCGACATTTATGGCATGCCGTTGTACGTGGGAGAAAAAGTAATTGTCAGAGAAAGAGGTGCTGGCATTTTCAGCGGAATGGGGTTTTCATCTTCAGCGACTAAAGTCTCTAAAAGATGAAAGAGGCAAAATGTGAGTGTAGAAAATGCCTCAAGCCAATTAGGGGCGCTTGAGAGAAGATTCTGTATTAAAGGGCATCCATAAGAGTATAGAATAGTGACAGCGTCATCCTTCAGCGGTTATTACCTGCAGGGAGAGGGCGCTGAGAGAAGATTGGGCACAGCGACATACTCCAAGATAGTGACAACGGCACGTCATCGACAAAAGCTGAGTAAGTTGGTTGAGCATTTAATGTTGGTCAGAACGGTCGGATTGTCAGAGCTGACTTGTTGACTCAGTGGGATTCGAGTCATCAATCTTATCCAGTCTAGTGTGGAAGACGCTGAGGATGTAGAGGAGAGGCGCTGAAGTGCTAATGAAGGACGGCGGCATGGAAGGTATTAGAAAGGAGACAAATAGTGTCAGAAGTATTTTGTATGTATTAGCTGTTTCTCACTATGTAATTGGCGCCTATAAAAAGCCATGTACGCCCATTGAGAAGGGGGTTGGAAAAGTGATTGCTAGGGTTTGATTTACAGAGAGAAAGAAATCCTTTCTTACTCTCTTTAGCTCAACTTTCTGGTGAGATCTTGAGTTTGTTGTAGAGTTTTATCCTTAGCAAGGTGAGAGGCAAGGATCACTTGAATAATAATCTTTACTTGAGGGTTTATCTATCTTTTATGTTATGTTTATGATTATCTCTGGATGCTATTCTGTTTATATGTTAAGTGTTATTATTTATACATGCTCATGGTATGTTGTTCTTAAGTATGTCTATTATGTTGTGTTTATGGTCTATAAGTATGGGTGTATTGGTAAAATCTCTATAATGGGGATTTTACCAATTACATTTTGGCGCTAGAAGAGGTCTGAACCTGTGTTTTCAAAAAAAAAATTCTACTTGTTTTAATAAAACTTAAGTTATTCTTTACGGTAATGAGGTTTTTAAGTATTTGTTATGCTGCTGTGCTTGATTGCTGTTAAAACTTTCCCTTTATAGGAGTTTGTGAGTATGTGTATCGTTGTTTAAGGAGGCTGAACCTTAAAAAGCTCCTGTTTTAGGAAGTATTGAATGTTTTTAACATGTTTAAGGTGCTGAACCTCATAAAGCCTCTGATTCAGGAAATATTTTAGGTTCTAAGTATGGTTAGAGATGCGCTTAAGGTATTTTTCTTGAGAATGAGTTCATAGAGTTATCTGCAAAGTAAAGGTTGTTTTTGGCACTAATAGTGTTCTTAATAGTAGATATGCTGCTGATAGTTCTTAACCATAAGTATGCTGATAAACCTGTTAAAATTTTCCTCTTATAGAAGTTTTTGAATGTATTGCTGCTGTCAGCCTTAGTAAAACCATTGAAAAACCTTTCTTTCAAGATAGGGTGGGCGTCATTAGTGTGTTAATAATTGTGTTTAGAGGTTGTTCTTCTTATTTATAAGGGCATAACATGATTTTCCCTTTTTTGACTTACAAAAATGAGATTGTTGTTTTTCATTTATGGAGATATTGGTTTCAAAACTGGAATTTCAACCCTTTCTCTGTTAAGCTTGTACATGTCACAAAAGGTTTTATGTTTAGTCGTCAGCAAATTTTTCTTTCTCTGTTAAGCTTGTACATGTCATTATAAGTCTAGAATGATGAAAAGATTCCCATGTTAGATATGATACTTGGCTGATAATATCTTGATAGTTAGACTTAATGTTGGTGTTCCTTATTTTGCATGTCATAGTGTGATTATGGGGTTAAAGTTTTGTGAAAAACCATTGGCCAAAACTGAGTGCCGTACAGATTTCGATCCATAATTTGAATAAGGTTGTCAAACTTTGGTGTTTTTAGGGTTTCCATGGATTTTCAAAATTTAGGCTTTTTCTTTCAACTGCCGACAAGAATAGGTCATACTCTGCAAACAGTGCAGACATGGTTCTGAGCTATTCTGTCCTTTCTTTACTTTACAGAAATTGCTCAACCGCCTCCACTAACCAATTTGGCATTTGCTCACAGTCAAGCTAGCTTGATACTGTCAGGAAGTGCTTTTGTTGTTTTCTACACAGGATACTAAATGACGACTAAGCGGAAAGGAAGTACGGCGTCAACAAGTAAATCTCCAAAGTTTCCCATACCCGCCCAGACAGCACCCCTTCCTAATCGACATAACTTGAGGAGTTCAGCGGTACCGCCGTTAGGCTTTGCACATGATTTTTTCTTGGGTAGTAATGCAAGTCAGCAGGCAACAACACCACAGTCAGTGACTCAGCAACAACAGCCAACAACGCCAGCAGCAGAGCAACAACAAATAGCAACAGCGCAGATGGCAACACCTCAACAACAACCATCGGCCATTGATACTGTTCTGATACAAGACATAACACACTTGGAAGGGATACCAGAAGAGGAAAATGAGGAAGAAGTTCCTACGCAAAGTAAAGGAAAAGCAATGGATGACGGCACCATCAAGGAAGCAGCAATTTCCGACGACACTTCTCATGCAGTTGAAGGATTATCAAGGGCAGTAAGTGGCAGTCTCAACACTAATGGTTTACTTCCAAGGGCAGCCGGCAAGGGCCATACGACAAACGGAAATACTTCAAAGGAGGTAGCAGGCAGCAGCAGAATGGTGGCAGCTGTTGGAACATCAAGAACAACGCCAATAACAGTGTCCGAAGGAAAAGCAGGATCCACTAGCGCTACTGAAGAAATGCTGAAGAAGTTCTTTGAACAAAGCACCATAAATCAAGCTCAGATGCAGTTGCAGATGCAAAGACAAATGGATATTATTCTCCAGAGTAATCTACAACTGGCAGAGCAGCATAGACAGTTAATGGAAAGTCGCAGCAGAAGTCGCTCAGCTCATACAGTGCACAAAGCTCAAAAGAGCAGATCCACGAGGCCAGAGGTGGCAGCATCCACAGTGAAAAAGGAAGAAGGAAGTAAGAAGATTGGAAAATCTAATCATAGTGAGGAAAGTTGCGCCGACTCGGATAAAATGAATGATATACAAGAATACGTGACAAAGAAGTTACGCCGTATGGAAAAGAAGATAGCGGAAGCCTCAGGCCAACCAAAGGATGAGAAATTAAAGAAGGCAATCTCAGAGGCAAAAAAGACGCCATTCGTAGATGAAGTCACGTACGGATATGTATCCAAGAGATTCAGTATGCCAACTTTTACATCAATCTTCGACGGCACAGGAGATCCAACTCTGCACTTACAATGTTACAGGAGAGATTTAACAGCATGGACCGGTTCAGACCCAATAATGTGCACGTCATTCGCCGCTTCTCTCAAGGATGAAGCCTTGGCATGGTTTGGCGGTTTGGAAGCGAAATCAATTGAGAAATTCGCACAATTGGAAGAGAAATTCATAGCAAATTACATTCAAAATAAGAGAGTGCGCCCAGGGGTAGAGAAGTTGTTTAACAATAAGAAAAGGCCTATGGAAACGTGTAGAAGTCATATCATGAGATGGAGAAAGCTTTGTAGTGAAGTGGGGTCGGCGGTCTCTGACAGAGAAAAGATGCGGTCATTCATTAGTTCAATGGAAACAAGTGATAAGATGTTCCAATCTTTGTATTGGACTCCAGCGGCAGATATAGGAGAATTGAGAGCTAGACAAAATGAATGGCTGACATATGAAGAAATGCAAGAGGAAGAAGAACGCCAGAAGAAAGAACGAGTAAAGCATGCTCATTCTATAAACAACTTGTCGCCAGAAGAGCAAGAAGAAGCGAGAAAAGAATGGATTAGAATGGAGCACAAAAAATTGGAAGCAACAACGGTAACACCATCAGCGGCAGTCGTTCCACATCAGCAATCACAGGAGCGACAACAGTATCAACAGAACAACGCTCAACAGTGGAACCAGGGAAAAAGAGATACTTATGCTAGAAGAGATGATCAAGATAACAGAG
The DNA here is from genome assembly GCA_023529015.1 of Papaver nudicaule. Taxonomy (NCBI): domain Eukaryota; kingdom Viridiplantae; phylum Streptophyta; class Magnoliopsida; order Ranunculales; family Papaveraceae; genus Papaver; species Papaver nudicaule. The sequence continues at coordinate 12,487 of JAJJMA010027633.1, forward strand.
GAGGATACGATAACAGAGGCAGATACGCCAACAATGACAGAAGAAACTACGGCGACAATAGAGGAGGGTATGACAATCGGCGACAAGGTAATGGTGATAGAAGATTCAACAACGACAATCGAAGATTCGACGAAAGGAGATCAGGGTACCCAGACTTCCAGGACGCCACACTACCAAAACTTCGTGTCACATATACTGATGCATGGGGACAGATAGAGAGTTCGGCGTCAAGGAATGAAATCCTCTATCCCTTTAACAGAGGAAATCCCATGCACCCCATTTCAAACACCAGTCAATACTCCCAATATCATTAATTCCATGGTCATTCAACTGAAAACTGCACAGGAGTTCAGAGGGAGGTGCACAGTTTCATCCGTATGGGAAAATTCCAAGATTTTTTAGAGTTACCTCCAGCACCGCCAATGGAGGTCCAGCCAATTCAGGTTGTGCTGCCGAAACCTGAAGTTTTTGAAGTGGAAGTTCAGCGTGATCTTAAAGAGTTAAATTGTTTTTCCATCGTGCATTCAACGATCAGTAGGGATGAATTCCATAATAACGTCATGTCAAGGATTAACAAGAGGGATAGAGATGGTAAAGAGATTTTCAGTGTCGCCGTCAAGAACAGCCCACTATTGGAATGGATGAAGAAGCCAGTCAGTTTTTCGGCGGTAGAGTTATCACCTGAGGCAAGAAGTCATTTGGATCCATTGGTACTAACTATCCAAATGGGAAAATTCAAAGTCCCAAGAGTACTGGTGGATCCAGGTAGTTCTGTTGATATTTTGTTCAATTCAGCGTATCAGGCTATGGATTCTAAAGAAGAACCGGTGGAGCCTTTAGTTCCTTCCACATACAGTATCTATGGATTTAATGGAATAACATCTAAGCCTAAAGGAGAGGTTAAGTTGAAAGTTGTCACATGCAAGACTTTGATCATGGATACCACTTTCTGTGTTGTGGATGTAGACTCGCCATACGCAGCAATTCTCGGAAGGCCATGGCTACACAACATCAAGGGAGTACCTTCGACCTATCATCAACGGTTGAGATTTCCAACTCCAGAAGGGGTAGCTGAATATATTGGTGACTCATCTACGGCCAAAGCATGCAACGAAGTAGACGTCAAAATGCGTGAAACTCGAAAGGCAAGATTGAATGAGAAAAAGAAGCAGACCAAAGAACTAGCCAAAACCAAAGAAATAAGCGCAGTAGTCGCCGACCCTAACAAATATATTCTTTCTGTGAAGGAGGGTGACTCTACAGCAAGTCCCTCAGCGGCACCCCTATAGCAATTAAAGGAACCTTCACCTATGGGAGAACCAGAATTGCACTTTACAGCGGTAGAACCTACAAGGGATATCAACATAGGCGAGGAAGACACTCCTAAAATAGTAAAAATTGGTACCTTATTGAATGAAGAAGAATCTCGACAGTTAGAAGCTTTACTAAAAGAATATGTGGATGTTTTGCTTGGGGCATGAACGAAATGCCTGGTATTGACCCAGAAACTGCATGCCATAGGTTAGATATAGATCCAAAAATCAGGCCATTCAGACAACGTCCAAGAAAATTGGCACCAGCGTATAAGGAGGCGGTGGAAGCAGAGATTGACAAGATGAGGGCGTCAGGAATCATTAGACCAGTTCAATATCCGGAATGGATAGCTAATATGGTGGTGGTTCCTAAGAAGAATAAAGGGGTAAGAATCTGTATCGACTTCAGCGACTTGAATAGGGCGTGTCCCAAGAATAGCTTTCCATTACCAAGCATAGATCAGACTGTCGACGCCACTTCTGGGCATGAACTACTATCTTTTATGGATGGCTACTCTGGGTATAACCAGATACCGCTGGCAGAAGAGGATCAGCGGCACACAACTTTTTTCTCTACTAAAGGTTTATTTTGCTACACAAGAATGTCGTTTGGTCTCAAGAATGCTGGCGCCACATATCAAAAGATGGCTTAGGATATGTTCGAAAAATGGATAGGTAAAACTATGGAGGTATACGTTGATGATATGTTGGTCAAGAACAAGGAAAAGAAGAGTCACGTGCAAGATTTGAAAGAAATCTTTGATCACATGCGAGTAACAAAGTTGAAGATCAACCCAGCTAAGTGCGTATTCGGCGTTACCTCTGGAAAATTTTTGGGTTATGTCGTCACAAAAAATGGAGTAGAGGCAGATCAAGCAAAAGTCAAAACCATCTTAGAAATGCCTTCACCGGTAACACTGAAAGATGTTATGTGCTTAAATGGCATATTAGCATCTCTTAATAGATTTATATCTCGGTTCTCTGATAAGTGCAAATTATTTTTTCAAATGCTGAAGAAAGGAGAGAAGTTCAATTGGACGGATGACCATGAAGTTGCTTTTCAGGGAATAAAGAAATACTTAGCCACTTTACCAGCTATTCAGCCGCCGGAACATGGGGAAGAATTGAGAGTCTACTTGGCGGCCACATCATCAGCGGTTAGTGCAGTCTTGGTGCGGACAAAAGGAGGAGAAACACCAATCTACTATATCAGTTGAACTCTACAACCCGCTGAGAAAAATTATACTAAGATAGAACAATTAATATTAGCCCTGGTTTTCGCTACTAGCAGACTTCGCCCTTATTTTCATGCTCATCCCATAACAGTACTCACCAAAACTCCCATGTGAAGCCATTCTTCATAGTTCCCAAAGAGTAGGGCGTATTGCAAAATGGAATGCCCAGATAGATCAGTTCGGCGTCAAGTATGAAATTAGGACGGCTCAAAGGTCGCAGGTTATCGCCGATTTTCTGGCAGATTTTCCAGTTGAAGAAGAAAAGGAAGAAACTGAAGATATTCCATTCATGGAAAAGGAAGACCCAGATGAAGGAGTTCCAGACTTACTGAAAAGAGATCCAAATCAGTGGGAGGTATACGTGGACGGCTCAGCCAATAAAGAGGGCAAATGAATTGGCATAGTCTTTATTTCGCCTAAGGGTTCAAGGATAGTCCATTCATTCAGATTAGAGTTTCCAGCTACAAACAATGAAGCAGAATACGAAGC
>JAJJMA010027635.1:0-12788 GCA_023529015.1 Papaver nudicaule
TGAATGAACACCACAAATATTTATGTCCACACAATGACCCCAATCTCATCTTCTGGTTTCCTTCTCTCTGTTTCTGCGAGAATGGTTTTAAAAGAAACCTAAGTTTCATTTCTTCATAGCACCAGCACGTGTGTTTTGTACGTGTGCTCCATGAATGTTAAGTCCACCAGGCTTTCAAGTAGCCAAGCCCAGCACCATTCCTCACATGCCCAGCACTATTACGACCCAACTGCCACTAGAATTCACAAGTTGATATAATTTTTTTGTTCTTTTTCTTTTGTTTTTATGACTTAAGAATCATTGTACCTGCAAAATAGAAAACGACGTTAAATAACCAATGTACGAGGCATAAGCTTAACTAAAGTGTATAATAAGGTACTCTTGAGTAGGTGTTTTAAGGCACCTATCAGGTCATGCATAATCAGCCCATATATATTTCTATATCTAACGTTTTTTCTTCTTAAAATAAAAAATTGTTAGATGTTTAGTTCATAATCTACCGATTAAAAAACTACGTAACTATACTGAAATTTTACATGCAGAATCGGTTCATATGTGATAAAATATTCAACGTTTATTCATTGTGAGGATGTTTAATCGATAGATCTATAGTTCCAGATCTACCGATTCTGGTAATATCAGTCGAAAAAAATTACAAAAATTTGGATTTTATGCAAACAAATGACAGATTATAAATAAATAAGAGATTATAAACGGAAGAGAGATTAGAAGATTTGATTTTTGGGTTCGGTAGAGAGAGAATCGGTGAAGGCGGGAGATGAAATGTTTTAGGGTTTTTGAAAATTTATTAGTTTTTTTTTATGCAAAATAACAACTTTATTAATCAAGAGCAATCAAGTGCAATGTCTGACATAATGAAACTATGACAAGTAGTAGTCCAACTCGAAGAAAACTGCTCTTTACGAGCATACTTAGCTAAAGAATCTGCACACTTATTAGCAAGTCTTTTGTGTGCCTACAAGACCAACTGACAAACGGATTTAAATGAAAGAAAATATCTTCTACTATGCCTCTGAGCTCCCATGGAACACTTGCGTCTTCACAATTCAGAGTCTTAATCAATGGGTTGTAGTTAGTTTCCAGTATAATTCTCGCATATAGTAAGTCTTTACACCAAATCACCGCCTCCAGCATTGCCAAGCACTCCATATGTTCAGGTCCAAGTGCTACCTCAAAGCTCTGACATTTGCTCCCTAGGTGTGAACCTGCAAAATTACGAAGGATTAGTCCGTATCCGCCTTTTTTTGAGCTATAACAAAATGAACCATCAATGTTTATTTTGATATGATTAATATCTGGGGGTATTATCTAGGTATAATCCTGCTACCAGTACTATTTACTGAACTAGCAGTCACAGATACAAATTGAAAAAGCAGGGGTACCGAAATACAACCAACTTTTCGTTTGTGCTCGTGAGACTTATGGTCAGATCTGGACGATCTCATAAATCAATATCCAGACCTGTTAACCTGAGTTTGGATCTCAAAGGATCAGTCTGACACAAGACAAGGTCTTGGTAAATCCAATGGATGGATTAGGGACAACGATCAGGTTTATTAATAACGTACTTCTTGTGTTTGCTTTAATTATATAATCAGAGAATATAATGCAGAAAGTAAAGTACACAAGACACCAGAGATTTTTTTAACGAGGAAACTACGACCTATAGAAAAACCTCGGGACCTCGTCCAGATTGAACACCGCACAGTACAAACTGTCTACAAACACTAGCCTACTATAAGACTTCGGTTTTGGATGTAGCAGAGACCAATTCCAACCCTCCAAGTCAACTGGCTACTGTCGCACTCCTTACGTCTCTTGATCCCCCACAGATCGTCACGCACTTGATTCCCCTAGATGACGTCATTTACAGGCCTAGGAGTTGCTTTAACCGCTGTTAAAGGCTTGTGTCAATAATTCCGGCTTTGCAACCTCAATTATTAACTGTATGTTTGAACTATTCTCTATCAGTTTGACATACACAAAGTGACTTCCTTCGGATTGCTCCAGGTCATACGGAAATCTACTTACAAGCGGGGGATGACAAGTAAACCGAGTAAACTATGCCCAAGTTGTCTCTACCTCAGTTGTAAACGAAGAATCACTTAAGAAACTTATACAACTGGAGCGAAGCAACGTTAGCGAAGAGTAGACACTACAGCGGAGGTAGTTGAGAAGTGGTTGAGCATTTATTACTCGTCAGAACGGATATATTGTCAGAGTTGACCTGTTGACTCAGTGGGAACCTCGTCAGCAATCCTTATCCTAAAGATGACTTGGCCGCCAAGACTTAATAGAAGAAATACCATCTCGGCGACGTAATCTGTCGGCGAGTAGAGACAAAGTGGTGTCAGAAGGTCATTGTTTGTATTAGTTGATTTCCACTTTGTAAACCTCTATAAATAGCGAGAGAAACCCTTGAGAAAGGGGTTGGACATTTATTGGTTTGGTCTAGAGAGAGGACAAGTATTCTACTTGCTCTCCTTAGCCCAATACTGAAATTAGGGTTCTTGTTGAGAGTTCATACTTAGAAGATTAAACAAGGTGAGAGAATTGTATTGATGCATATTCTAGTGAAACCCCTTGGATGTAGTCCTCACTTATGAGGGCGAACCAAGTAAATCTTTGTCAAGTATCTCTAACCCTTAACTCTTTACTATTTGTGTATGCATGATTCTGTGTATGTTTGTGTATGGTAATTGGGTGTACTGTCTAAGATCTAACCCATGGGATTTTAGACAGTTACATTTTGGCGCTAGATTAGGGATTGAATTTGTTTTTTCCTTGTTTTTCATCATGATTTGCTAAGGTTAATGCATATGTTGTTCTGTTATTATGTTACTCGTTAAAGTTTCACATGTATTGCTACTATTTAAGAAACAGTGCTATTTTCAGTAAGATATGCCACTGTCTAAGGAGTTTTTCTTAACTCAGAACTCGTATGATTAGTTGGATTCATCACATATTTCACTTCTGTCACATGAGTATGGCATTGGACGATTTTCTTTGTTAGGACAAATGCTATTTTTGGTATGTTTTAGACCATGGCGTGGGATTAATCACATATGATTGAAGAAACTATGCTATTTTGGGTATGTTTGGAGAGAATATAGAGAATATAGATATATATTTTATCAGTCGTTGTTAGAAGTTGCTATAAAAAACATTGTTTTCCGGCGAATTGGCGAGTACTTTGGGGTGCAGACAAAATGTTTTCAAAAAATTCTTAAAAATGTCGTCGTACATCCCCCTTGATCGAAAATTCACAATTACTCAAGAAGTTTTTGCAGTTTGCATAAAAAGAAAAATGTCAATTTAGCCCTCCCTGCCATGGTTAGGTCATTATCTGTGCATCATTTGAAATAAGACTGCCATTTTTTTCATTACCTCAACAACATTCTGAAAAGCTATCCAACTAACTCGTTTGGCACTTACCCACAGTACTAACAGAACAATACTGTCAGGAAGTGTGTTTGTCTTCTCTTACAGATCTTTGGCGAATGGGTCCCAGGGGTAGGAGAAGCAGAGCTCCGGCGAGTAGGCCTCCACGGTACCCCATCCTTCCTACACCACTGGTATTTCCCAGTAGTCACAACACCAGAAGCAGAGGATCAGAACCAGCAGGTTTAGCGAACTCTCTTTTGGCAAGTTCATCTCGGCGGTCACCTATACAGCAGCAACTTCGTCAAGACGAGCTCTTCATAGAGGATATCACTCACTTGGAGACGGCAGGAGCAACAGCTGAACCTAACATGTTACTACAAAGGCACGACAGAGAGATAGACACGAGTACCCTCGGCAATGCAAACAATGGCAACAGAGCAACCCAGAGGACGATAGGTGAATCTTCTAATGTCGTGGGTGTCACTCAGGATACTAATGTAGGAGGAATGACAGCAGCGAACGCTACTCAAGGGAATGTCGGTGAAACACCTAATGCAGTGGCGGAAGCTCCCGCAGTCGTCGCCGAACCCATTATGGCAGCGGATGTCCAGCAGGCTGCTAGCGGGAATGGCGCAGCAGTAGCACCAGGCACAACTTTGGATCGCCCAGTGGTGGTAGTAGACAACACATGATCCACTAATACTACAGAAACTTTGCTAAAGCAGATTCTTGAGGCAAATAACCGGCAAACAGCTCAGATGCAGATGCAGATGGAGACTGTCTTACAGAGTCACAGAGAATTGATGGCAGAGAATAGGAAAATGATGCAGAGCAGGAGTCACACCTCCCATTCGCACACCACTCGCCGTTCAGAAAGAAGCAGGGCCAGTACAATCGAAGTTTCTGATTCGTCCGCGAAATATGATGAGAGGGGTAGAAGGAAGGACATATTTAGAAGAGATATCGAAGATTATGATTCGGCAAAGTCAGACAAGATGGACAAGGAAGTAAGGAAAGAGCTTCGCCGGCTAAAAAGCAAGGTGGCAGCGTTAGGAGGATCCTCGAAGGAGTCAAAATTTAAAACGGCACTCTCTGAGGCAAAGAAGACTCCCTTTAAAGATTGTATTACATATGGGCACGTATCTACAAGATTCACCATGCCAAAATTCACGTCTACCTTTGATGGGACTAGAGATCCCGCTCAACACTTGAGAAGTTATAAGCAAGATTTGGCGGCATGGATAAACTCAGACCCCATAATGTGCATGGCATTTCCCGCCGCTCTCAAAGATGAAGCTTTAGCTTGGTTTGATGGGTTGTACGAAGGTAGAATTGGTTCCTTTAGTAAATTGGAGAGTAAGTTCTTACGCACATATATTCAGAACAATAGAAGTCGTCTGGGCGTGGAAAGATTGTTTAACATCAAAAAAAGACCATCGGAGACATACGGAAGTTTAATTCAAAGATAGAGAAAACTGTGTAGCGAAGTAGGCACAGCGGTATCTGGTAAGGATAAAATAAGAGTGTTTATTGGCTCCATGGAGACGTCAGACCCAATGTATCAAAGTTTATTTTGGGATGCGCCGAAAGACATGAAAGCTATGAGAATTAAGCAAAACGATTAATGGATAAATTATGAAGAAATCCAAGCAGAAGAACTTCGCTTAAAGAAAGAAAGAGCCAAGCAAATTCACTCAATCAACAGTTACTCCTTAGAAGAGCAGGAAGAAATAAAAAGAGAATGGCAAAAAGCTGAGCAGCAGAGACAGACAAAGGCTACTTCTTCGGCGTTGGTAGTACCAGAAACTGTGAGGCAGCAGCAACAAGTAACCGCCGATCAGCATTAGAGCTCTCAAAAGCGAGACAATTATGATGGAAGAGATAGGCAAGATAATCGAGGAAGAAATGACGGCAGAGGTGGACGTGACAGTCGGCGAAATGGGAATGGCGAGAGGAGAAACAACGACGATAATCAAAAATTTGGCAGAGGGAACCAGCAGCCTTTCCAGGACGCTACATTACCAAAACTTTGTATTTCTTATACTGATGCATGGGGACAAATTGAGAATTCAAACTGCAGAGATGATATTCGTTATCCCTATAATAGAGGAAATCCCAGAGTTCCGCCAACCAACACCAACTCCTTCTGTCAGTTTCATTTGTTTCATGGTCACTCGACAGAAAATTATACCGGCGTGCAGCAAGAGGTCCACAGATTCATCCGCTTGGGGAAACTCCAAGAATTTCTTGAGTTGCCACCACCACCGCCGTTCATGGTTCAGCCAATTCAAGCTATTCAAGCTCCAAATGTGTATGAAGTAAAAGTAGAGCGAGACTTAATGGAATTAGATTGCTTTTCCATTGTGCACTCTAAGATTACTAGAGATGAATTCCACGACAATGTCATGTCTAAAGTGCATAAGCGAGATATATTGGGGAATGAGATTTGCAGTGTCGCCGTCAAGCAAGAGCCACTATTGGATTGGATGAAAGCTTGTGTGGGTTTCTCCGCCGATGAGATACCACCTGAAGGGAGGAATCATAATAATCCTTTGGTCCCCACTATTCAAATGGGAAGATTCAAATCCTTATAGATCCAGGCAGTTCGGTGGACATTCTTTTTAACTCTGCATATGAGGCAATGAATGCGAAAGACGCAAAAATCCCTTCGCTGAAAGTTTCATCGTACAACATTTACGGATTCAATGGGATTGCTTCTAAACCAAAGGGAGAAATCGAGTTCAAGATTGTCATCAGTGATGATTTCGCTTTGGACACTACCCTTTGTATTGTGGACGTTGATTCGTCGTATGCTGCAATCCTGGGGAGACCATGGTTGCATAGCCTGAAAGGGGTGCCCTCTACTTATCATCAACGTTTAAGGTTTCCAACACCCAAAGTAGTCGCCAAGTATGTGGGAGATTTGGCAGTAGTAAAAGCTTGCAATACGGCGGATATACAAATGTGTGAAAATAGGAAAGCTAAAATTATTGAGAAGAAGAAACAAGGTAAAGAAGCCTTAAAGGAGCAGGAGATTCAAGACTTCCTCGCTGACCCATCAAAATACGTGCATTCAGTAAATTCAGCAGAAGATTCGGCGAAACCTGAAGGGAAGACATTATAGCAATTAAAGGAACAATCGCCGGTGGGAGAATCTGAATTACATTTTATGGCGGTGGAACCCACTCGAGATATAAACATCGGCGAAGAGAAAGATCCAAAGATGGTGAAGATTGGCACTCTGTTAAGTGAAGATGAATCGGCGAACCTACAAGCGCTACTTAAAGAATATGTGGATGTCTTCGCTTGGGGTATGAATGAAATGCCAGGCATCGACCCAGTGATAGCATGCCATAAATTAGATATTGACCCGAAGATTAGGCCTTTCAAGCAAAGGATAAGAAAATTGGCTCCAGCCTACAAAGAAGCAGTAGAAACAGAGATTGACAAGATGAGGGCGTCTGGTATCATAAGGCCAGTACAATATCCTCAGTGGATAGCGAATATGGTGGTGGTACCAAAGAAGAATAAGGGAGTGCGAATTTGCATTGACTTCAGCGACCTCAACAGGGCGTGCCCAAAGAATAGTTTCCCGCTGCCAAGTATCGATCAAACAATAGACGCTACTTCGGGCCATGAGTTGCTATCATTTATGGATGGTTACTCAAGGTATAATCAAATACCCTTGGCGAAAGAAGATCAGAAACATACAGCCTTCTTCTCCACTAAAGGCTTGTTTTGTTATACTCGGATGCCCTTTGGGTTGAAGAATGCCGGCGCTACTTATCAAGAGATGGCGCAGAAAATGTTTGAAAAATGGATAGGAAAAACAATGGAGGTCTATGTTGATGACATGCTAGTGAAGAGCAAAATAAAGCAGACTCATATTCAAGATCTCAGAGAAATATTTGATCACATGCGCATTACCAAATTAAAAATAAACCCGGCGAAATGTGTTTTCGGCGTAACTTCAGGGAAATTCCTAGGGTATGTCGTTACAAAGAAAGGTGTAGAAGCTGATCAAGCAAAGATCAAGGCAATCATAGATATGCCTTCGCCAGTGACAGTAAAAGATGTTATGCGACTCAATGGAACTCTGGCGTCGCTTAACAAATTCATCTCCAGATTCTCTGATAAATGCAAACTGTTCTTTCAGACATTGAAGAAGGGCGAAAAATTTAACTGGACTGAGGCACACGAATCTGCCTTCCAAGGTATTAAAAAATACCTCGCTACTCTTCCAGCTATCCAACCCCCAGAGCATGGCTAAGAACTTAGAGTTTATCTCGCCGCAACGCCATTCGCCATCAGTGCTGTACTTGTAAGAACCAAAGGAGGGGAGACATTAGGAATCGAAGGAGTATCTGCAGCAGCTGACGTCGGAAAAGCCAGAGAAGAACCAATATTGGTTCCATATTCATTCAAATTCATATCTGGTCGGCCAGGGCGGGAGGCATCACCAACAGAAAAAGACGAAGAGGAAGGTCCCTGCGAGGGTGCCGAAATTTGGGAGTTCGGCATCCCAGCTGCTCCATGACTAAGACCCCCTCTCCTCCTTAATCTCCTAAAAACTGGAGACCTCTCATCTTTGGTCTCTTCATCATCCACCTCTTCTGCAAGCACAGTAGACGGACCGGTTAGGCTTCGGGTAACAACTTCGGTAACAGGGCTAGTAGCTTTCACGCTTTTTCTCTTCGCAGCCACAATTTTTCCCCTTTTTCGATTCGGGTCACACAGGGTAAACTTCGCAGCGCTATCATCGACGGTCAGCACGTCGTCCTGCTGAAGAGCAGTCAATTTGTCAGGTTCTAAACAGAGGCAGATATCCATACCTGTCGAATAGCTGAGGCAGGAAGTGTTTATCACCTGACCAATTTCCCCCTTCCCAGCAGGCGCCGACCTCGAAGATCTTTTTCTCTTCTTCGAATCATCACTTCGGTCTGAAACTCTTTGGCTTTTTATCTTCGCTTGATCCGCTTTCTGAAAGACAAGAGCATATGGATAAAAATAATCCAAAAAGAAGAATAATCAAAGGAAATTCAACTACATCTTACCTTCAGTTTGGCCTAAGCAATCCTTTCTTGAGACTTGATACGCTCCTCCTCGGAGAAGTAAATTTTATAGAAATCAACAACAGGGAAATTATGCCCATCCTCAAACTTCTTACGCTCGATACTCCCATTTTTGTCCTTATAGCCATAGAGGACAGGTCCTTCGATGAGCACAGGCTTTGAAAACCACACCTCATCGCTAGAATGACGAAGAAGCGTGTTCGTTTTGGATCCCGAAAGATCTACGTCACCGAGGGCATGAGAAGAATTGGCCACTTTACCTAAGCTCACACTCCAAGGAGCCTTCTCTTTAAGCAAAGATTTTTCCACCTTGTAATACTTGAAGAAATTATCGGCGGACCAATAATCGGGAGAATGTTTGAGTTCTTCGGGAAGCTCCTTATAATAATACGACCTACCCTCCGAACGAGCGACCCATTCGCTGATGACTCGAATAGAGTTTCCGTTCAATTGCATCACTCCGCAAGGAGGATTGATTTTGGAGTAAATCGCATAGAAAAGGGGATTGGACGGATTATACAAGGGAATAGGAAGACCGGGCCGAGTTGTTCGCCGGAAACGATCAACCTTCTTCTACCACACTTTTGAGTAGAAAGCAGTTCCGGGGATAGAATCCCCTTACCAAAACTTTGGCAAGAGAAAAGAGACTGATCAAACCCATAAATACGCGCCCTTTCTTCCCAACCAATTTTCTGAGGATCCACCATTTTGTGAGGCAACACCTTGACGGGAGAGGCGCTCGCAGAAGCACTGGCAGAAGCACTAGCAGAAGCCTGAAGCAAAAGGGAAAGTCAAAAAAGGAATAGCAAATAAAGACCAAACTAAACGACGGAGATAAGAACTTCGAAAGCTTACCATGATCAAAGAAAGAATACAGAAGAAATAGATTCAAGCACCTCGGAAAACAATAAAGAAAGCAAAGAAATGAGAGAGGGAAGAAGAAGCGAGAGAGCAAATTTAAATAGGAAAAGATGGAACCGATGCAGCAGGTAACATGTAAAGAAAGGTGAGGGTTTCGAAAAGTACTCGAAGTTACGTGTGTCAGTTATAAACCGAAAAGAGGACACGTGTAAAAGAAGGCGCAACGCCAAAGGTTTTCTTCTCCAAACCTCCTCGATCTTTGGACAAGAAAAGAGGCAAACTGTGGAGGGTAAAACCCCTCGGGACACGTGTCTCGCATCTAAGAAGCCTAACCACTTCAAGAGGATCGGCAGCGAAGCCTCGGACTAAACCGAAGAGGAAGCGAGACCAAACGCGAACGAAGTGAGGACTCGGAAGAAAAGGATTCGGACCGCATCAAGGGACCGAAGCTAAGAGTCAACTTCGGAGCACCCCCGAATAAACCGCCTTACTCGACAAGGACTGACACCTCCAGGATTGAGTCCTTTGTCTTATTAGCTGTAAACCACCCAAGCTCGGCCTATATAAGGCGAGCTTGGAAAACATTGTAAGGGTTGGATTCTTTTGGGTAAAACTTGAGCAGCAAGAGTGGGATTATGTCTGTATCTCCTCTGGTTCCTTAGGGTTACAATCCATGTAGTTACAACACAGAAATTAATACAAGTCTTTATACATTTAGCCTTTGATTACTGTTATTATATATACCTTCGGTATTGTTCTTATGGTCCTCGCACCATCGAATCTTGTTTAAAGTAACTGTATGTATGAGTAGATCTAATGGATATGGTACCTTATGTACCTATGCAGATTTTCCACTCGTACAATGACCATGTGTTATGTTGGTATTTGTTCCCGCGAATACAAAGTTTACAAGAATGCATGAGATAGATTCAATACCATTTGTCCATTGCAATGGTTTGCTTGCAAATCACTTGTTGGATATGGGTGAATCTAAAGGAGTACTCTTGAGCAAGAGTCCAGTGGATTATAGCTGAGGACGTCTAACACGTCTAAGTACTGGTCCAACCCAGAACTTCCAGCGGATCCAAGTTAAACCCTAATCTAAATGTCGACGGTTCCCGAACCGTTTGTGAACAGTGACTTAGGAAAAACTCCTGAGTTCCAAAGTGTCATTTTGTACGCGTACCCTACGTGAACCTCAAAATCGATACTTTTGGCTGTGATTCAGATGGACAGTTTGCGAACCGTCCCAAGTGAATATTCTCTGGGATTTTCACTCGGGTTAAACTCTGACTCTTTATCTATTAGTTGGACTTGGTTATCACGAAAATATCTTCTGTGGTCCATCTAACGATTCCCAATGTGTCAATAAGATAAAGATTATCCCTGGTCTGTTGGATATCTATCTTGAAGTGTTTATGATCTAATAAAACACTTGACAGATAAATGATAAAAGATTTCCAATTGAGATAAATCTAGGTTTCTTGGTTTGCAAGTTAGGGTTTCCTAAACTTGTGGAACAAGTAACTAGTTGCTTTATTCCAAAGCAACCTATCTTGTTGAGTGTTATAAATAGAGGTGTCTAAGGACGAAAACCGCAAGCATCAAGCATACGTGAAGATTCCTTTTGGAAGAGATCGTAAACCTCTTTTCACTTCGGTGAATGCTTGTTGTGGTATAGTCATCCTCTATTAGGTAGCAGTTCCTCTTGGGATTTACCTACGACTACAAAGACTTCTCTTAAGAGTTGGGAAGTACAGGTAGGAGATTGAGACCTTAGTGGTTGAAATCGGAGTAACCTGTAACCTTGGTAACCTGATCACGTTCTTGTCTATTCTACGGTCCTTCTCTTCTGATATAAGGCCATTCAAGAACTGATACGTTACATACGAGGTTTTGAAAGGAAGAAACGCACGGCTGCACTCGGTGTTGTAAGACCTAGTTAGCTCCAGTTGTATAAGTTTCTTAAGTGATTCTTCGTGTACAACTGAGGTAGAGACAAGTTGGGCATAGTTTACTCGGTTTACTTGTCAGCCCCCGCTTGTAAGTAGATTTCCGTATGACCTGGAGAAATCCGAAGGAAGTCACTTTGTGTATGTCAAACTGATAGAGGACAGTTCAAACATACAGTTGATAATTGAGGTTGCAAAGCCGGAATTATTAACACAAGCCTTTAACAGTGGTTAAAGCAACTCCTAGGATTGTAAAGGACGTCAGCTAGGGGAATCAAGTGTGTGACGATCCGTGGGGGATCTAGAGACGTAAGGAGTGCGACAGTAGCCAGTTCGCTTGGAGGGTTGGAATTGGTCTCTGCTACATCCCAGACCGAAGTCTTATAGTAGGTTAGTGTTTGTATACAGTTTGTACTGTGCGGTGTTCAATCTGGACGAGGTCCCGAGGTTTTTCTACAGGTTGTAGTTTCCTCGTTAAAAAAAATCTCTGGTGTCTTGTGTGCTTTACTTTCCGCATTATATTCTCTGATTATATAATTAAAGCAAACACAAGAAGTACGTTATTATAAACCTGATTGTTGTCCTCAATCCATCCCTTGGATTTACCAAGACCCTGTCTTGCGTTGGACTGATCCTTGTGATCCAACTCAGGTTAACGGATCTGGATATTGATTTTTTGAGATCGTCCAGATCTGACCATAAGTCTCACGAGCCCAAACGAAAAGTTGGTTGTATTTCGGTACCCCTGCTTTTTCACTACTTACAAGCGGGGGCTGACAAGTAAACCGAGTAAACTATGCCCAACTTGTCTCTACCTCAGTTGTAAACGAAGAATCACTTAAGAAACTTATACAACTGGAGCTAACTAGGTCTTACAACACCGAGTGCAGCCGTGCGTTGCTTCCTTTCAAACCTCGTATGTAACGTATCAGTTCTTGAATGGCCTTATATCAGAAGAGAAGGACCGTATAATATACAAGAACGTGATCAGGTTACTCCGATTTCAACCACTAAGGTCTCAATCTCCTACCTGTGCTTCCTAACTCTCAAGAGATGTCTTTATAGTCTTTAGGTAATTCCCGAGAGGAACTTCTACCTAATAGAGGATGACTATACCACAACAGGCATTCACCGAAGTGAAAAGAGTTTTACGATCTCTTCCAAAAGAATCTTCACGTATGCTTGATGCTTGTGGTTTTCGTCCTTAGACACCTCTATTTATAGCACTCAATAAGATAGGTTGCTTAGGAATAAAGCAACTAGTTTCTTGTCCCACAAGTTTAGGAAACCCTAACTTGGAAACCAAGTAAACAGAGATTTATCTCAATTGGAAATCTTTTAACATTTATCTGCCAAGTGTTTTATTAGCTCATAAACACTTCAAGATAGATATCCAACATACCAGAGATATCTTTATCTTATTGACACATTGAGAACCGTTAGATGGACCACAGAAGATATTTCGTGATAACCAAGTCCAACTAAGAGATAAAGGAGT
>JAJJMA010027640.1:0-11797 GCA_023529015.1 Papaver nudicaule
TGTATACGTCTTGCTAATCGCCTGTTGTTTGTGTGGATGTGCAGGGTTAAACACAGTGTCTGCTTAACGTCGGAGTTATAACCCTCATTCTAGCACTTGAATCTTAATAATAAAAAAATTTATTAGTGTTAAGCTGAAGAATCTCAGCAGGTATTAGGATCGTGTTTTTCGATTAACTTGGCCGTAGGGAATGGAAGCTCACGCTGAACGCAGTGTAAGGATGGCAAAATTTTCCTACGAGAGAGCACAGGTAATGTGGTTATGTACAATTTGTTTTGTTCCTCCCCCCTTACTCTGATGCCGTTAACCTCAGAGAGAGATCTAACGGGTTTTGTATTCGAACAGTTATTATACGAGATTAACCATATGGAAGATAGAAGCATTTTAACAACCAACATATCACGTGAACAACCCAGGCACCAGGGAGGGCAGAAGCATGTGGGATTGGGGGATCCTGAAGATATTTTTCACGAAATAGTAGTACTGCAGGGATGCGAAGAAAGCAGCCATGCACTAATGCTTGGAGAGATAGATGATTTGGTGATCATGTTCCTGAGAAGGCAGGCAACTTTAACAATGAACAAGGAAGAAGAGTTCGTACGTTTCTTCCCTTGCACCGGGTCTAATTTTTTGGTTGCTAAGTATATGGAATGGATGCTTTCGAGCGTGGAAAGACTACATCATCAGCAAAAGAGGAACAGGTACAATTTTAAGAGACACCTGAGAATGACCTACCAAATCGATATAGATGGGATCTGGGGTGTAGAGAGAATTGAACTGCACAAAGGCAGGGGGATGCCCTGGGAACGTTGTTTTCAGGTCACTAACAAACCACATGCATGCAAGTTCACCTTTCAGGGTAGGAATATCTGGACAAAGTGCCCACTTTTCTAAATATTTTGGTGTCCTCTTGAATTTTAAGATTCTAATGATTGACGATAACCTCTTCTTGCAATGTCATGTTAAACTAGGTTTTCCCTGATTCGGCAATATCCGTTGCAGCCAGTAGCAGTTGTTGCCTCCATGCGGTAGGATCTCCACCAATCGGATAGAGAACAGACAGGAACATCAGCAATTTTTGATGTGTTTTGAAACATTAGTCTCTTTTAATATGTACAATACTCTTATTCTGAATCATTGTTCAGTACTTTTAGAAATGTAATGGGTTTTATGTGCCCTTTTATTTTAATGGATTGCTATTTCGAATTTGATACCTGTGAATTATAATTGTTCATATCGAATGTAACGAAACAAGTTATCCCATTCATTGCATACTTAAAAAACACATAACACACACGTGGAAGAGAGCAAGACACACATTACAATATGGGTAGAAAAGAGATCAACACATATTAGTTCACACCAGTTCATTAATCATAAAAATATACGACCCCTGATCATCTTACAAAGTACTGTCGCTTCTGGAGACAATGTCATCGCTACAACCTTCGCCTCTGAGCTTTTTACTGTGCCTTATTAATTCTTCATCACTACTGTACTTATACTCGGGTGATGGATTGTCTGCAACAGGATCAACTGCCCATTTTCCTTTCGCCATTATTAGGGGATCCCTGAGTGTGATTGTCGGTGGATTCTGATTCAACATGGCTGCAGTGCCTTCGCAATCTTCAGTCACGTGGGTTATACACCAGCATTCCTTGCATATATTTGGAGGTAGATTTTCAAATTCCACGGTAATCACGGATTGACTACCACCTTCCAAAATAATTTGAACTGTATTCACTAAACTTTTTGTAAGGTCAACCAATATATGGCCCCTGAAATCCCCATACTCTTCCTGTGGTTCCTTGGATATTACTTTACCGATTTTCTCGAACACCATGTCTTCTACACCTCCCCTGTCTGCCAAGATCTTGCTTAGACGAAAACTGCATTTGTAATCTTGAGCCGCACAGATTATGTCCTGGGATGTGGCTCCGTCTTGACGTATTCTGAGCGATAGCAAGTGACCAAAGATGTTTGTTGGACTCGATCTAATTGCACTTGCAAAGTCTGTGCTGTTTGAAAGATTGATTCTGTATATGGTAGGATCGGATGTGACTCTCACCTTTACCTCTCCGACAAGATCCCATGCCAACTGTAGTGCCCATTCCATGCTGGAATCAGAAAAACAGTCTGGGTTATCTGTCTGCTCGGTTTCTCTGTGGATAAGACCAATCATCCTCTTGCAGTCATCATCTTGCACGATTTTGGCTGTCTGTTGCATGAATTCGAGATGTTCTCTGAACTCAGGAATATGACTATTCGCTAGGAGTCTTGATACATTCTCAAAAAATAATGGAGATGTTATATCATCCATGCTTTTCGTATCGGCAAAATTACGTACAAAAGTTTATCAGTCCAGTGCTATATATACTGGGTTATCGTGGCCTTTGGGGATGGAATTATATTCGTATCAAGCAGGTGACTTCCTATCTTATCAGTCTAGGTTCAATGTAGGTAGGCAATGGAGAGGCAGATTACAACGAAGGGTCACACTGTTTCAGGAGATGGGTGTTATGTCATCTATGCTTTTCCAACTGCAGAATTGAATGCATAAGTTTAATTAGTCCATTGTTATATATACCAACCTATCGTGACCTTTGGGGAGGGAATACATAAGGAGATGAATTGCTACACGAGGCTAAACCGTTGGAGATGGTTACTGAAGAGTCAGGCTAATCATAGGGTTTCTTTGGACCGGAAACCTTCAGGTCCATGTCGACCAATATGCAGTGGGTCTTTTTAATTTAGTGTTGGGGATCCGAACCGTATTTGTGCTTTGGTTTACAGGTGATTACTCTTTATATACCTGTATCACATGCTATACTTTCTTTGGATACTTGGTGAAGCAGTTTTGTTGTAGGGAGAAGAGGGCGTTGTCTTTGCACACAGAAGTAGGTTAGTTATGCACGTTAAAATCACCAGGATTCGTATGTTCATTCCTGTTTTCGTGGCTTATAACTGTTTACAATCGTAAGCTCTAAATCTTTGTGTTTGAAGCAGGTATCCCGTCAAAAAATAGCCATGAGTACCTTGATTGCACACCGGATCGTAACAAAGTGCAGCAGAAACGTAGAGCTGACGAGAGAAGGCGGACCAGAAGTGCTCTTTCTGTAGGAGCTAGCCGTGCAGATCCGATGGAGATTAATCGAAGCAATAACGTATGTTTACTGATGCATAGCTATTTTGAATATATATATGTTTTGGGTCAGTTGATTGTCTGCGTTGTTACTGACGTTTAATATTCCTCCAATTCCCTTTGTTGAGGAAGCCGCCTACGGGTGCCGAGAGGATGCAGGTCTGTCGTGCTAGGAAATTGCAGCTCGGGAAGGACTTGGCGGGGGGTAGTGCAACAGAAATATGTATAACCAAGGTAGCAAGTCTATGTGGGATGTTACCTCACCTGTGCTAGGTCATATCATCTTTGGAATCCCTTTTGTAGTTTTGAATGCGTCAAATATATTTTATTCATTATTGTGGTGGCCGGTCTAGCGTAAACATTGTAACATATATTCTATCAGTAGGTGTGGATTTTTCAACCCACTACCTGTGTTGAAGGATTGACATTAGTGGTTGCTTTTCTCATATAGGGTTGTTTAAAAAAAAAAATACTAAATACATAATATTGCCAGATAAAATACTTAAATAGAGCAATGGACCATCTCCGAGGCAAAACATTACTAACAGAAAGGGATGTGTCTGTTACATTCAAATAGTGCTCAATTGAGTATTTGTAAACTCCCTTTAAGTAACAACGTATGGAGCCCCCGACAGATCATAAACTGTATTTGTTTATTGCTGATGGCATCGCTATTGTGTAAATTCTTAATGTGTGATTTTGTAGCTGTTGATGGTCAGTTATTGTTGCCTAATCATT
Source organism: Papaver nudicaule (assembly GCA_023529015.1). Taxonomy (NCBI): domain Eukaryota; kingdom Viridiplantae; phylum Streptophyta; class Magnoliopsida; order Ranunculales; family Papaveraceae; genus Papaver; species Papaver nudicaule. The sequence continues at coordinate 3,881 of JAJJMA010027640.1, forward strand.
GGTACGAAAATGTTGATGTGTGCTTTCACTGCTGTATATGTTCAATTGTTGTTGATGAATAATTGATTTCAAATGTCCTGATTGTTATGCGAAAGCAGCCCAGGCGTGTCAGGAAATTGCCGATCCAGAAAGATGGCATGGGGCAGAACGTAATATCTTCGTGTTCGGATCACGCAGAGGTTTTCTTTCTTTCTTTTGTTACCTAGGTTTTGCGTATTTGTTCTGGAGTTGCGTTTGTTGCGGTTGGCATATCCATATTCCTATGCTTATTCGTTACGTTGATTCTGTTGATTCACAGACTGGCTTAGGCGGAATGTTGCCCTTGGTTCACGGTGCGGGTCAGCAACCAAATACGTCTGGATTTGGGGAGTCTACAATGTTGACTGTATGTATGTTTGTATACTAACAGCTAAGCCAATTATTTGATGTTGTATTGATGCATTCTGCTTATTGTCTTAATAGAGAAGGCAAATTGGACAGAGGGTGCGATGTGCAGCCGATGTTAAAAAAAAAGGGATGCAGCTGCATTAAATGTATGACATATTCATTTATGTTACATATACAAACAAATTGTTGCCCTAAAATGTTGATTGTTATTCCGTGTATGTATTTTTTTTTTTTTAAAAAAGATTTGAAAATCATGTTTCTTTGGCCCGTAGGTTCCTCGGACAAAGCGTACACGCACGGTTCATGTTGGGGTCGGTGTTAATACAAGAAGACAGCCAATATCAGGTGTCGCAGAGAGAGCGGATGTTGATTTACATTCAGCATACATTCAGAGGTTATTTAATTAAAAAGTTCATAGTAATGGTGTTTCAAACAGTTTACTCGATGTTGGTGTTAAATATTGATTTGTCTTGCAGTTCTGTTGTCTCTGGAGAAGTTTCGTCTGATAGCTTTGAAGAATGTAGTGATTACGCGGATGAAGATGACAATGAAGGTTTGTTTGGGGCCGTTGAGCGTTTTTCTGGGCTGAATTTGTCTGTTCGACACTACCTGGGAAGAATGGATTCAAAATGTACTTGGTGCGGAGCCTTTCATTGGCTTGCGGAGAGACTTAGTAATTCATCAAAGAAAAACCCCGTTTTTAGTAAGTGCTGCCGAGAGGGAAAGGTAGTGCTACCTAAATTACGTGATCCCCCACAAGGCCTCAAGGATCTGTATGATGGGAATGATGCAAGTTCAAATTTATTTCGTGAACACATAAGGGAGTATAATGCCGCAAATGCATACACTAGCCTTGGCTGCAAAATGGACAAGAGAGTCGTGAAGGGCAAGGGGCCTAACGGATTTTCCATACATGGAGAACTGCAACACAGGAGTGGAGCATTGCTGCCGGATGACGAGGATAAATCTATATATTCTCAACTGTATGTATACGACCCTGTTTTGGCTCTAAATGTACGGGCAAAACGAAATCCCCAGCTGGAGAAAGATGTTCTTGGTATGATTCAAAATATTTTGATACAGCACAATGAATTCTACCCTAAGTACGTTAGGGAAAAAGAGATATTGAATGAACTAAGTCCCGAAACGGAAAATCTGCATGTTGTCTTGCATTATAAAGAGAGTACAGATGCAAGGCGTTACAACTTACCTACAGCTGATGAAGTATCTGTTATACTGCCAGGCGATGGTACTGCCCCTCCAACTGTGAGGGACATAGTAATTCGGGCAAGGGAAGGTCATGCACTTACCCGTATTTCTGAGTGTCATCCTGCTTACCTGCCTCTGCACTATGTATTACTTTTTCCGTATGGTGAAATGGGTTGGCACCCTGAGCTTAAGCAATTTGTTCCTGGAAAAAATATACATACCGGTGCTAGACTGACGCTGAAGCAGTTCCATGGTTATCGTTTGTTCAAGCGGGACGAATATTCTACCATACTGAAGGCAAAAAAACTATTTCAGGAGTATTTGGTGGATGCGTGGTCCGCCACTGAACAGAACCGACTATTCTACCTCAAAGGAATTCAAGAAGAATTGCGTGCAAACTGCTATTCCGGAATTAAGAAATTAGCTGATTCTGGGATGTGTCCTGAAGATGGAGGTAAACCATACGTTTTGCCATCGAGCTTTATCGGTGGTCCTAGACATATGTTCGAGATATATCAAGATTCAATGGCTATCACACGATTCAACCATCACCCAGATATCTTTCTGACGATGACTGCGAACCCGAGTTGGCCAGAGATCCAGGATGAGCTTGAACCTCACCAATATGCTTCCGATCGACCTGACCTTATTGCCCGTGTATTTGAGATGAAGAGAGATAAGCTCATGAAAGAAATTAAAAAGGGAAAGGTGTTTGGCTCCGTAGTTGCACACGTATATACGATTGAATTCCAGAAGCGGGGATTACCACACATGCATGCACTGATATTTTTGGATGGTCCTAAGAAGATTCGAACAGTGGAGCAGGTAAACAGTATCATCAGCGCGGAATTTCCTGATGAGGAAGTTGACCCAGTTTTGTTTGACACTATCCGTAGGTGCATGGTGCATGGTCCATGTGGTCCGGAATCCATGTGTTGGAAGAATGGAAAATGCAGTAGAGGGTATCCCAAGACACACGTGGATGTTACAAGTATGGATGAAGGTGGGTATCCAATGTATCGTCGGCGCGATGATGGTAGGGAATTTATTATCAAGAAGAACCACAAGGCTGATAATACAAATGTTGTTCCATACAATCCTTATTTGTCTAGGATGTTTAATTGTCACATCAATGTTGAAGTATGTGGTGGTGTGAGAGCCGTTAAATACATACACAAGTACATCTACAAGGGCCATGACCGTGCAACTTTGGTGGTTGGAGATGTTGATGAGATACAGCAGTACATTGATGCTAGGTATGTTGGTCCACCTGAATCATCCTGACGTCTGTATGGTAATAAAATGCATCAAGAAGAACCGAATGTAGTTCGTCTGGCAGTTCATCTTCCCGGACAGCAAAGGATTATATATGATTCTATGGACGCAATGGATTTAGTTGCCATGGCAGCTGAGAACTTTAAGTCAAAATTGATGGCTTACTTCGAGTACAATCATTTCAATCCTAATTCCCGTAAATACACCTACCAGGAATTTCCTCAACATTTTGTATGGAGAGATAAAGAATGACACGTGCGTAAACAAGGGTTTGCAATTGCAAGAATGTACTTTGTCAGTCCCAGTGCCGGTGAATTGTTTTATCTCCGTCTTCTGCTGACAGTTGTTGCAGGTGCCAGGTCGTTTGATAGTCTCAGGACAGTCAAGTCCGGAGAGGATACGGTAGTTCACACCACCTTCAAGGAGGCATGCATTACACTTGGAATACTTGAAGATGACAGTGAATGGATGCAGTGTCTCCAAGAAGCTGCGATCATGCAGACTGGAGCCCAGCTTAGAAAACTTTTCAAGATTATTCTATGCGATTGTAACCCAACACAACCAAAATTGCTCTGGGATAAATTCGGGATTAATATATGTGATGACCTGCACCATAAATTACGTGTGAAGTTTCATATTCAGGATCCAACCAATGAGCAGGTGCTTGATTATGGACTGTTTCTCCTCGATGAGCAGGTCCGTGAATCTGGAAAGTCTCTTGAAGATTTTTCGAAAATGCCAGTGTCCGTAATGGGTTGGGGTGGTGCCGTTGGTGACAAACTAATGTGGGATCATCGCTTGCTGCATCTTGCTGTAAAGAGTAAGGATCTGGAGGATGATATTGCCAGAATGAACCCTGATCAGGAATCAACTTTCAATGGGATAATGGATTCTATAGAAAATAAGGAAGGCAAGACGTTCTTTGTGAATGGTAGTGCAGGCAGTGGAAAGACTTTCCTTTACAATACTTTAGCATCAAATTGTCGTAAAAATGGGCAGATAGTCCTGACAGTTGCATCGTCTGGAATTGCATCCCTGCTTCTAGCTGGAGGTCGTACGGCACATTCAACTTTTAAAATACCTTTGGATATAACAGAGACCAGTGTTTGTGGAGTCGACAAGGAGGAGTCACATGCTGGACTCCTTAAACAGACCACACTAATTATATGGGATGAAGTACCAATGCAGCATAAGTATTGTGTTGAGGCAGTCGACCGGACGCTTCGTGATTGTGGTGACAAAACAAGGCCTTTTGGTGGGATAACCGTTGTATTAGGTGGAGATTTTCGCCAGACGTTGCCTGTGATACGTGGTGCCTGCCGTGAGCAAGTTGTTGGAGCATCTCTGAGAAGGTCGTTTATCTGGGACCATGTGACAGTACTGACTCTCCACAAAAATATGCGGTTAGACGCGCTAGAAGAGGAGAGTGTGTCGTTTGCAAAATTTCTACTCGAGGTATTAATTCACCCTGCACTGCTGCATTCATCTCTATTGTTTCTTTCCACATGATTATGACCTGATATACATGCTGTTGCTGTATAGGTAGGTGACAATCCAAATGAAATCATAAATCTTCCTGAATCAGTTGGAAGATCCAAGGACACATGTGGACTGATAGATGATATTTACCCTTGGTTGGGAACAAACGATAAGGTTCCTGCAAATAAATTTACAGATCGTATGATATTATCTGCACGTAATAACGACGTGCATAGGATCAATGATTAAGCACTCAGGAGGGTGGACAAAGAATCATTCATTTTTTTGGCTGCAGACAAGTTAAATGCAGACGAGAGTGGCAGTTGTCCGGAGGTATCAAACGAGTTCTTACAAAACCTAAATCCACCCGGAATGCCACCATTCAAGCTGGAACTGAAGGCTGGCTGCCCTATAATGATTTTAAGAAACCTGGCACCAAGGGAGGGTCTCTGCAACGGTACTAGGTTATTGGTTACTAGGTGTTCACCACGTGTGATTGAAGCTAAGATAATAACCGGTGACAAAAGAGGAGATACTGTGTTCATTCCACGCATATCATTCAAGCCATCGGCATCAGAGATAAGTCTTAATTTAACAAGACGTCAGTTTCCTATCCGTGTTGCTTATGCGATGACAATCAACAAATCTCAAGGCCAGTCTGTCAATCACGTTGGAATAGATCTGTCTACACTAGTATTTAGCCACGGACAACTGTATGTGGCGTTATCGAGGTTCACAGCTGCGAAAAGAATAACTGTATTGTTGCCCGGTGAAACCAAAGATCTTTCAACAACTAATATTGTGTATCCTGAGGTTCTGCTGCATCATTGCCCAGATTCTGCCATTGTTTCCTGCTAAACCATTCATTATGTGTCGATGGCTTATGTACACCGGTGGATAAATGTCTCTTTTTTTTTGTGTATTTTTTTACTTCCATTTTGACTGAGATATAGGGATTCCGTCGTATAGGGTAGACATTGCTTTCGATAATCCACGCAGAAATTCAGATTTTGATTTACACTAATGTTGTGAAAGCGTTGTTTCAGTTACCCGATGTATTCAGAGTTGCTGCATCTCACAGCTTGAAAAACACGTGAATGAATTATCTTTCTTATTTACCTGTGAGTAAGATGTTGGCAGATAAAACGCAGGAACGGATAGATTATTAGTTGAGTTCCTTCTGTTAGATGTGCAGGACAATTTGATATTGTCGGATTGTGATATGTGAATCGTTTCTCCAACATTTGTTAACGAAAGTTGGATGGTATAATCATTGAATCTGTATTGATACCAAAAAGAATGCCTCTGAAATCTGGGAATGAGTATCCTTTAATACATTGAATGGGTTTCCATCTACATGGAGTTTAAAAATAGCAAAATCTCAATGTAAATGCCAAGTACGTCAATTTAAGAGTTTTGTTTTTATTTCCAATATATCCAGTGTTTTTTATGTCTAATGGATCTGCTATGCGTCCCAATGAAATCCCTAGAAAAAATAGGGATACGTATAATAAGCGGTGCAAAAGGTTATTTATGAATTATTATCTTGAAGCTTGCGTGTGGGTCTATATATAAATATATCTACGGTTGCGCGGCGGTACACCGGAAACAAGGTTTTACAAAGACACTGATGTGGAGAACACAAGTAGCCTCCGTGGTCGTAAGAGTATAGAGCAGGCCTGTGATCTTCTAGAAACGGAAATTGTGAGTTCAAACTCTTGACGTAACGTTCTGTATTTGTTAAGTATGTGATCATCGAGTTTCTAATGCCATGACTGTAGGGTTCGAATTTTACATGCAAGGCCGTTATATGCGGGTTTGGAAAGCAAGACGAATGGTATTACTCTGCTTGCAAAGTATGCAGAGGAAGGCATGGGATTCTTGATGGCTGGAATTGGTGCTACAGATGTAACATGCACGTGAAAAAACCTCTCATGAGGTTTGAATGTGGCGTTTAACTTCAGACTTTGACTTGGCCCTATGTTTATGTGGGATTATTTGTATGTCACCTGTTTTATTGATTTATTGATGTTTGTGTGCTTTGTAGGTTATTGGTAAAGATCCACGTACGAGATATCACAGGAGACGCAATCTTTGTATTAGCTGGACCTACAGCCGAGAAGCTCATTGGTGTCAAGCTCAACGATGTGTTGGGGACATCAGCTTCCAATGAAACACAATCTGCACTGTTTACAGATGAGATATTCCAGAGGATCAAAGGAAGGGAGCATATCTTCCGAATAGATATTCCGAAGCTGACTTGGGGATCCGAACGTTTAAAGTGAGCCATGTTTATCCAGTCAATAAATTATTTGAGAATATAATGTTTAAAAGAAGGATGGCACGCGTTGCAAGAGAGGGATCAAGCAGGGGTACAAAATACCGTATTCGAGAACATGTTATATGAACATATTCCTGTTGGAGGATCCTGTCCTGCCATTTTGTTTTGTTTATCTTTCTCAAAGTGTTTCATTGTTTTATTAAAGTTTTTTGGTTAGCTTATTTCGTTTCTTTTGGGAGCATTATCATTATATTAATTGTCTGAACAAAGAACTCTTTGGTATAAAAGCCATCCATGTGAAGTTATAGTAGCATCTGTTTGTTTCAGATCCCCGTCTGTTCCCTGCTTTGAAGAAGTAAATTCTTTTGTGTGTTCCACGTTTATGAATTACACATTAATTGTCAGCTATAATGTGGCTCCTCCGTGGCCAAGAGTTGGTCTTTTTTATTGGTTTATTCCAAGTCTGCACGGCATAGTGCGTCAGCACCTGAGCACGGTGTTGTAATCATACGCAGGTTTTATTTACATGGGCGATTCTGGCAGTATATCATTTGTATGGAAGTAGAGGCATTATAAGTTACCTGCCATTCGGATCCTCTGGGTGGTGATTTGACCATATCTTTTCTGATAATCATTCGTAAGATTATTAACAATCATATGTACCTATAATAGTTTTCTAAAATATTTTTCCCTACGGAATCTACTTCTCGGAATTTATTTTTTGAAAAATTTTCATATCTTATACGCGTTGGTCAATGTGTAAGGTTAGCTTATACAGGGCAATTTCCTATACATTTGTGCGTGGTTCTTAGAATAGTTAATGACATTCCCGCTGTGAAGGAACAGCCAGAATCGTCTATGTAATAGTATCACATACAACAGGCTTTCTCAACCAAAACTGTTTGATGTACTTTACCAAAGTAATGCGAATGAGTATTTCTGAAAATATAAATAGCCTAATGAAGTTAATTTTCAATAATATAACATTGTTGCCGTTTTTAATGCGTCCGAAAATCTTTCGCGCGGGAGATTGTTTCCACAGTTCTGGCATTGTGGAATACCGACTTCTTGGGCAAAAGATCTAAAAGCCTGATTGTTTGCCCAGATCCACGCCATGCCTAAGATGTTTTTGATTATAGGATAGGTTTTCATACAGTTGTGTATACAGTAGGGTCTCTACTTTTCAAGAAACCCTAATATCGACTACCGACAACTCCATCAGTATATATACGCATATGTATGTATACGTGCATGAATACTGTCTTTTTTTTTTTTTTTTTTTTTTT
>JAJJMA010027640.1:11897-27226 GCA_023529015.1 Papaver nudicaule
CTTTTTTTTTTTTTTTTTTTTTTTTGAGATGAATGCTGCACGATATATTCACAGGTACCTTTTCAGGGGAGCTGCACGAGCGATCGTGCACTTTGGAACGCAAGATGGAACAAGAATATACAATAGCCAGGATACGATGGAGGCAAGTTTATTGGATATATCAGATGATGTGAGACACTTGGAATGCAAATACATTCTCTTGGATGAGTTTGAATTCACGGATGCTCCTGCAAAAGTTCTCATGCTCAAACCAGGGATGAGAGCGATGCTTATTCGAAGCATTAGCAATAAAATCTTAAGGACACTATCGTTCTGATCACATCTCTTGGTGACAATTATATTCAGGCAGCTCCGTTGACTCATGTAGGTTTGGGAGAAACAATACACATACCACGTATCATATTCACTGACATGCACGACTTGGTACCTGTAATTTTTCGTAGAAGGCAGTTTCCACTACATATTATTCAAGACAGTATGTTGTTGCATACCGACTTGGAATCATTGGATTGACTTCCGTTCTATAGTGCATATGACCCTTTTGTTTACTTTTATCCTTTTTGGTTTATTGCTTAAAGAATATTCGTGAAACATAATAATGGATATTGTTGGTATATTTCGGTACAATGTTTTATTAGATCCGTACATGTAGTTAAATTGATCTACAACCTTATTTTGATAGTCCGTGCGTATATGTTGCCAACAATCAAAATCACCTACTTAGAATGGTATTCGTACTGTTCATAAGATATCACAAACATCGTACGTGATTGAGGCTAATGTACAGAGATGTTAAATAGGCCACTACCACTGTCATGGAAAACACAGTTGTAGAGATGAAATAACAGCAGAGATAACACTGTTCTAGGATAAAAAAAAAAAACAATTCCTAGAGTTTGCGTATATATGGGTGAACAAGTAACGCATAAATATGGAGAAATTGATATTTAGTGCAGTTTCAACTAAACTAGAAAGTTAAATATGGTCTATAAGAGACGCGCATTGGCGTCTCTATTGTAATCATGGGAATGCCTCTTAACACGGATCCAAGAAAGTTAGTAAATAACCGTCAAACGAATGCTACCGCCTTACAACCAATATAGGGTGTATGGGTATGATGAATCATGAATTTTCCTGGAATATTTTCTTAAAATACGCGAATCTTGCATGTTTTAAACCACTAATAAATAGCTTATATACTTTACCCTTGCATGTTTTAAACCACTAATAAATAGCTTATATACTTTAACCGAAAATATTACTGCACTTTAGATATAAAGTTAAGAAATAACTGTCGAAGAATTTAACCTGATTTAACTAACACAGGGTGCATGGGAAACGACGAATCATGAGTTTATCTGGAATATTTTCTTAAAATACCATGAATTTATCTGGAATATTTTCTTAAAATAGATGAATAATGCATGTTTAAAACGACAAATAAATAACTTATTTATTTTGACCGGAGATATTATTGCAAATTAAACTATATCGAATAGACAGCATATATCAATCTTAGCGTGAGAAAGCATCGTGGTTTCAAGTATATCTGGAAACTAAATTCACGGAATAGGGTTTCCACAATTTTGGTCACGTCGAAATTTCAATTGCTTGGCCAATACTTTTTGAAGGTGTATATATAAGACACATAGGTAACCCTATTCACATATATTTTACATACTACGAGTTACTTTGTGGAACAGAGGTAACCTGTATTTAAGTTCTTTTGTTTTATTTGTTTTAGGCTTTGATGTATCCCTTTATACTCTACACGAATGGTTTTAGCAAGAGTGATTACTGATTGTATTTATATTATACTGTGCAGGATTATTCAGAATGTCCGAAAAGGCAATGCAAGTCGTTCTTCAAGGTTGGTTTGCTTTTGTATCCTTGCATGTCAATACATGATCAAGCATAGATTGTAACATGCGACGAACTAACACCCTTTCATTATTTATTTTGTTGTTTCCTTGGGTGTTGCAGGAGGGAACCACGCAGTACGGAACTACACACTTTTTGATGAACTTGATGCAAAACAGACCAGGCAGAAGACTCTCAAAGCAAGGATACTGAAGATCTGGAAGACTGGCAACCGAAAAACCAACGAGGTTTATGGCCTGGACATGCACTTGATGGATGAAAAAGTAAGTGCGATATACCTACATATTTGGATCATGATGTGCGTTACTGATACCCTTTAGATAATTTAGTTATATCTGGATCATGGTTAGAATGACTAATAACATTCAACGATTTTAAATGTTGCAGAAAACACAGATGCACGCAAAGGTGCCTAAGGATCTTATTGCATTGTTTGAGAACCAGCTGATAGAAGGCGGTATATATTTCATTGAGAGGTTCACTCTTTCGGAACCAAGAGGGAATTTCCGAATCGTAGAATACAAGCATGTGTTGTGGTTTAACAAATTCACTAAACTCTAACGATTGGAGAACGATGAGCTTGAATTTCCACGACATAAGTTTTCGTTTTTGGAATTTGAAACTGCGCAAAGCAAAATCGATAAATCCATGTTTTATCTGAGTAAGGAGTTATTTATAAACGACCGTGTTTCCGGAGTCTATGTCTTAATTCTACATTCAAATATTCAGTCTATTCTTCAAAAACGTGTACACAGTCCTTACACTATTGTCCACTGCAGATGCTATAGGAAGGTTGAAATCCGTATCTGATGCAACATCGGTGTCTTTCGAGACTCAGAACAGCACCGATGAGGTACAAAAGAGAGAGATAGAGATTGAGAACACAAGGTAAGACAAATCACTGTTGCTTACTTTATGTTGTGGATACATACATATGCTCCGGAGTCCGGGCTTATAACCCCAATGACTTATATTCCGGAATAGGGGAATCAGCATGAAGGTTACTTTATGGGGGGAATGGTGCAAGGCGATTGATACGGACATAATACGTAGTTCAGGTGCTGCTCCGGTCATTGTTATAGTAACTGCGGTATTTGTTAATGAATTTCGAGGTAATATGTTTAGTCAGCTCGATCTCCTTGGGAAAAGCTTAGCAACAATCCCTGTATTGGGTGCATAATAATTAAATATTATCATTATGGTTTTAGGTACACTGTCGCTAGCCACTACAACAGCATCCAGGGTTTTGGTGAATCTGGATATACCAGAAGTCCAATCATTCAGAAATGGGTATGCATGTAACTATAATCTGGATTAATTTGTGTGACTTATTGTCGTGAGTTTAACCTGACTTATATCATTGCAAATTTACTAGCCTGAGTTCAGAATGCAAGGACGTTCATAGGCTTGAGTCATCACCCCAGGATGATCCAACTGAAAATAGGATGACACTGCAAGATGCTGCCGATATGCTGCAATATGACTACAATAAAGTGAGTATGTATAAATATTATATATATAGGGTTCGTACTTACCGATGTTTTGCTGCTGAGTGTTGTTTGTTTTGACACGAATATCAGGATAAAGTTTTTACATGCGAGGCCAAAATATTGGGTTTGGTAGAGGGCAGGGAGTGGTTTTATTACGCGTGCACCAAGTGTAATAAAAAGGTGGATTATGTGGACGATGAACCAGTTTGCGGAACCTGCAAAAAGGATTTTGAGGATGATGTACCATGGTGAGCATCTATTTTGTACAATATTTCACGTTTTACTAAACCACGGTGGTTGGTTCAGACTCATCAATGTTCGATAAGTGGATGCAGGTACAGGCTGAATCTTAAGGTCACTGACCATACATCAAATGCAGTATTTACTGTTATGGGTAAACCTGCTGAAAAGCTAATGAAGTGCACTGCTGATCAGCATGTTAAGAATTTGGAACAGTGTGATGAGGTACAGGAATGTTTTGATGCCGTCTAATTTGGCAATTGAAATACCTGGAACACTGAAGTCATGACATAACCAATCATATCCAATTTATTTGCAGGATGACAGGACAAAGCAATCTGAGAGTTGGTTTGATCGTTTGAGGGATAAAATATTTGTTTTCAAATTGGTTATCAAAGAATACAACATTGTTAAGCAGTCTGACAACTACACTGTACTGAAAGTGTTCAGACAGGATAATGAACCCATAACGTTGGAAACAACTCCGAGCCAACAGGTGTTAACAAATACCCTTAATAATACGCTTTGGAAATGTGATATTATGTGTTTCAAATTGAATTATAGATGTTCTTTTGCTGCAGGGTCAATCTTTGAAAGAGGTTGTACTGCCTGCTTTGGAAAAAGGCAAGGATTTCAAGCCAAAGAGAGGAAGGAAGAGAAAGATCCAGCCCGAAAAGACTCCAGCTGCAGCAACAGTTGCTCCTTATGTAACCGTTAAACCACAGAGGATAACCCAGAAACCAAAGAAGTTACAACCATGAAGTATACACTAATCCATTGGTTCCTGGAACTGAGAGTAGCAGTCATATGCTACATGCGTCGCTTTTGAATTTCTACATTGTTTTATGCTTTCTGCATTCCTTATCTTTTAGATCATCTGAAGTGATACTGGCTATCCACAATATTTTTCCCTTTTTCTCTACTAGATTTTTGAATTGATAGATGGAATTACTTTAATTATTGTTAGTTTTTTTAGAGATTTTCAGAGAGTTGGAAATACATATTCGTAGAATTATCACACGATGTCTACATGTCTTGGATAAATTCGTCTTTTTTCATAAAGCACTGGAAATCAGCATGCGTGTACATAACTATGAACATCATGTTATATTTTTAAACGTGCAAGTGTTACAGAATATGGATTTGGGTGTAAAATTTCCATGATATGTTGTAACTGATTTGCATGAAAATTGATCATTACAAGAGTTTTTACCGGTTGTAGTGTCCTTTGTTGGCCAGCATGTTATTACGCTGATCAAAATCAGCCTCAGTTATATTCCCTTCCAAAGGGATGCACTAAGCAACGTGTTTGAACCTGCTTATGTGAAGGTACAATATGAATAGGTAGTTGTTTCTATTCGATATCGAAGGCTATATAACCTCTGGCTATTTTAATGCAGAATGGAACTCTATTTAAGCGTTTCTTCCATGTCATCCTTTTCCATGGTTAGCCATCACGTGGTATGATATATATGATAATTCATGATTAGTAGTCTTCTTGACCTGACTCCACACTATAGGCCATATAGGACTGTCAGCCTGCAATCCAGCCCACATAAGAAGATCCTGACCATATATTGAATACATAAATTTTTAATGGATGGGATGTATTCAAATCTATTTCTGATCTCATACTGTCGTGTTGGTGGAAAGAATCTTTGGATACTGTTGGTTCGGTGTTTCCACGGCGTTTAATTGTTTGATACTCTACCCTTCTGATTATTTATTTGTTATGTGTATTATCGTTCAACTTCTTCTCTTTACGGCTGGGAACCTCAAGTACCTGCTTCGTCTCAAACCGAGAGCAATAACTTCATCCACTGAATAAGTTCGGATAGTATTTTCGTTGATTCTCCGCGTACAAGTTCGCTGGAATCATATGGAAACGAGTGTTACCCGTATTTTCGAAAATTCCAGTGGAGGTAGCGTCAAAGTTAGGATGCTGGGACTGTTAGCTGCAAAGACGTGCAAGAAGAAACAATGCATCTGCAAAGACGGATTTTCATCTATACAACCAAGAAACTACAACCATCTTGGGGCAATAGACCTTACGTGTTACGAAGTTCTCGAAGATTTCAGCAATGAAGATTCGGTAGGACAATTGCAATAACAGGTCTAGAGCTACAGATAAGCTACGATATTGTGAATATTAAATAGCTTGGGGGGGTAGCATGCGTTCTCTGTGTATCATTCCCATAAGCAAAAAGAGGCTGTCTGTTTGGCTATGTGACGATTACCGTAGACTGCCAAATGTCATACATCAATGCAAAAAATTTTATTTCTCAAAATAAATCTAAGTATATACGTAGACGTAGCAAATACCACGATCAGATTGCATTCCCTAAGATAAAATTCCAACTGTTTCATATGCACACGTGCATTGGTGCCACCGTATTTATGTCTAAATATAGGATGTATATAATTTTTTACCGATGTGCCAAAAAATAAGAGTCCACGCTAACCAGATCAGTAGATACAGGAAGATATCACTTTCCTCCTATACGTCTGTTTTCCAGCATGTAGCTTATAACAGGAGGTAAAGTTATGTGATTTTATAAGGAAAATACTTCACAATATATGACTAGGGAATCCCGAATTTATAAATCTAGGTTTCGTATTCACAAGAAAACTATTGTGTGCCATCTTGGTTTGGAACATATATTTAGGTTGATCAGTCTTCGCAAACGTTGCTACACGGATCAAGCGTACAGAAGATCGTTCGCTCTACGCCTACCTTACTGTAGTTGTTATTATGCTGACTATATCAGAAGCCAAAGATATGATGAAAGATCCCAAAAGCAAGGTAATATCATATGCATCTATATGTTTTAACACCTAACCAATGTTGTTGCGTTTTAACCAGTTTAATACCAACCCTATCTGCAGGGGAGAACATTCATCTGCAGAGCATCAATAGTGGATTTGGTCGAAGGTAGGAGATGGTATTACATGGCCTGTTGTGAATGCAACGGCAAAACTGTAACGAAAGAATCGTGGAACAATTCTGGGATCTATCAACCGTTCTGCATGGCATGCAATGCTGCAGTAACGGGAAAACCAGTGTACGTAGACAATACTTCAAAGAACACGTATACGCATTTTCTAGACGAAACAATAACAATAACATGTTTTGTACATGGGTGCAGGTACAAGATTCATCTGAAGGTTGCAGATGAAACATCCAGTGCGGTATTCACTGTGAGAGGCAAAGTGGCAGATACTTTTATGAACTATGACGTAGTTGAACATTACAACAAAGCACGTACAGGACAGATAGCAGAGGCACTTAAACTGTTTGAACCGATGAAGGGTACTGCGGCGATCTTCGATGTACTGATTGTGGACTGTAGTGTTGGAGGCAAGGATGGCAGGCTCGCAGTTCTTGGGATATATGAAGACATTAGATTTTTACCCCGTGGTGTTTCGATATATGGCTAACATGTATCTTCGCAGTTTTAGGTGCACGATGTTTTAGTAGTTTAATTCATTAGAGATTCACTTTTTCCATTAATGTTTTTTATTCGAATAAGTTTGTATTCGTAATGTACACCTTAGTTGTTTACACTAAGGGGTGCAAATTTCAATTGGATTTTTTAGTTGTCGTATTGTGGGCATACCGTTTTCTTTTGACGTAAAATAAATAAAAGTTAGAGCAGGCGTACATATGATCCAATAAATAAGAGGGTACAACGGGCATTATGAAATATTATTAACCCTAAAAAGATTACGATTTGTACGCAGCCGTATATGGTTATCTTCCTGTACATATCTGCGGATATACATATATATATCTAAACAATACAGACTCTACGTAAAAAGCTATAGACCGATATTAGACCAGGCATCTCTCTCATAACGGAATACTTTTGTTTGTGATTCTGCTGTGAGGTAATGTATCCATTCTAGCTCTACGTTATATAGGACTCATAGGTTACCGTTTTTTTACTGGATTCTGTTGTGATTTCTGCTTGGTTTAATGCAGCCATGGCAGAAGAGCAGACACACAAACAATCGAGTGGTACTGCAGAAAGACTATTCCGCTACATAAACAATGGTGTTAAGAGAGCCCATGCCGTAATCGAAGAAACTGAAGTGGAGCTGGATACGGAGGAACAGTTTATAGATCGTATCATTGACATCGGTTACCCAGATATCAAAGCAAATATCAACTGCACGGAGTACTTTAGAGGCAGGAGTATTCTGGCTCATAGAACCGAAGTTGTGGAAAGAATCAATTCAGAAGTTTTGGCACGTTCGGGGTGTCGGGATCGTACAGTATACCTCAGCACCGATACTGGAGATTCTGGACAAGGCAAAGAGTTAGACAGAGGGGAATACCAGATCGACCAGCAGCGCTTGAATGATATGGAATTCGAGGGGATCCCAAGCCATAGGATAGAGGTCGGAGTCGGACTCCCATTGGTCCTATTGTTCACTCTGGACAAAAAGAGGGGACTCAGAAAAGGTACCAGACTTTTAGTAAAAGCATTGCTGAATGTGGAAATCGAAGCAGAGGTGCTGACAGGAATTGCGTCGGGAAAGACAGTGAAAATTGGGAGGGTGAAAGCATCCATCTACAGTGGAGAAAGGATAGAATTGGTGCGCGAGCAGTTTCCTGTAAGGATGTGTTTTGCAATGACGATGGATAAATATGAAGGCCAGGGTCTTCATACTGTTGGGGTGTATATGGAAGATAATGGTTTATGTCCAGGGAGATTTTTCATGTGGGTGTCAGAATGGATGCGTAAGGTTAAATCTATAATCATTATAAAGAAAGCTAACGAGGAGGATTATACGGAATTTGAAATGTCATAAGACATGTACGAGAACATGCCCTTATTAGACCGTGTTATAAGAGACCTAAATAACAACATCCAGTAGTAGGGTGATTCCTGTAAGGTAGTTTATGTGATTCAGGTTATTCTGTTTGCAAATAAGAATACTATTTGTTTGGCTATATGTGTCAAATCCAGTACTGAACTGATTGAAAAAGATTTGTATATTCGTAACCAGTACACATAGAGATTGTATTCAATGTTGCTTCGAAGTTCAGACCTATTTATACTCCAAAGCATTTTTCTAGACGCCGTGCATTATTCCTATTGTTTGTTTGGTATATATACTGTTATACTTTAAAAACCTGTATTAAAAAGATGCATAACCTCTGTTGAAGCAAAACAGATAAAACAACATCAG
This sequence comes from Papaver nudicaule, assembly GCA_023529015.1. NCBI lineage: Eukaryota > Viridiplantae > Streptophyta > Magnoliopsida > Ranunculales > Papaveraceae > Papaver > Papaver nudicaule. The sequence goes on from JAJJMA010027640.1 coordinate 20,705, forward strand.
GAGATTGGTAGATCAACGTCGATTAGATAAATAAGAAATAGGACGTAACTAATAGAAGAGCAGGCGATGCCGTCTCAGATCAAGATGTGGCTGTTTTCTGTAGCCCCTGTGAATACCTATTCGTCCATCTCATTAACACCAGACATAGCATCAGAAGCGGAGGGTTGTGACGTTTCTCCGTATAAAGCAAGCCATTCTTCAACGCACCTGCATCCGTATTCCACAGGGATTAAAGTAACACTGTAGTTGTCAACGTTGATGCTGTCAAGTGCCCTAAGTTTTTCAAAATCAACCACATTTCTGAAGCAAATCACAAACACACTACAATAATACCTAGGGTGTATGATATTGAAATCCGCTTCCTTCATTCCAAAATCGTACTTCAGGGTTGCGACAAATCGATGCCTCCGCACATGGACAAGGGTCTGATCGCTGACACCAATCATTTTATAGCCAAAACAACCCATCTTTGCATCTGCAAATCTATCTTCTGGGACTAATTACAATGGGTATTGCGCAGTTTAAATAGGATACTTATGTCTGGGAGAAAGAAAGCGTACCTCTTGGTTTTCAGACACGCCCTTTGGATTTAGCAGACGATTGAAATAACTAACACAGGGATTCTAGCGGACACGCCAAAACAATAATATGCCGGTCGCGTGTATGTAATCCCCGCTGGCATGCACCTTCGCACACGATAAGGAAATCACGTGTGATATCCCTCCTCCACGTATGATTTACACGGTTTGAGATCTAATGCTGCAATACAGTGCCGAGCAAGATTCGTTATTGTCTATATATATGCGGAAAAGTCCGCGGCACATGGAGAATAGTCCTTTTTGTAAACCTAAAAAGAGAAAGACGACCTTAGCGAACTATAAATTCGCCGCAATTGACCTAATTAACATTGTTGAAGTCTTAACAATTCATCTAATCAACATTGTTGAAGTCTTAACAATTCAGCTGTAAGCTTCTCATATATTTCTTGAGAGGCAGGCGGAATGACCACAGGGTCTTGCGAGGATGCCGATTGTTCTGTTGGAAGAGAATTGCAGTCCAGACAGACAGAAGATACGGTAAAAAAGCTCAAGAGACTTCCCTGGATCCTTGATCGAGAACCCAATTATTTTGATGACGATGACGAGCTTGATAGTTTTTTGGAAGATCAAAGACAAGAAATAGCCATGGAGAGGTGGGCGAATTTTAAACCCTTGGAGGCGTTTGGGACCAAAAGGGAGTGGTTTATACATGATTATCGGTTCAAAAAACACCTGAGAAAATACAAGGACATACAGAGATATCAACTAAAAAAATTTCAAGAATACCAGAGACTAGATAACAGTTTAGAAGGCGTCACATTTGAGCAGTACATGGAGTTACAGGAGACGTATGATGCAACCAAATTCTTCGATGAATCCCCGTTGTCCCCTGATGCGGTGATGCTTGATGCTTATTTCGAAAACAGACTGTTCACTGGGGACAGCACGCAGGGGGAACATAATGTTATCGATGAAGAAGTAATTAAGTTTCTTGGAGATCAAATAATAGAGATGGTGTGCAAAGAGAGAGAGTGTGTTAATTGTTTTCCAGGTGGATTGTGCGAAGAAGACGTTTACCGAAATATGTCATTACTCAGTGCAAACATAGAGACGATGGAGAGAAGGCAATCTGTAGTGCTCCAAGAATTCAAACAAAACCTGGGGCAACAGTATGGGATCAACATAGATGTAATCTGGCCTGACAAGAGAATAAAGTCATGCAGGAATAACATAGTGCCCGAAAAGAGATGTTTACAGGTCAGTGACGGGTTGAACTCCTACCAGTTTGTGTTTGAAGGTAAGAACAGTCTGACGATATACTTTGACGGTAACCATGTTTTCGTACGATCTTTTTGAATAACAAATTGTTTCTTGCAGGTTTTCCATGAACGTACAACATCGGCAGGGGATTGGTTGCGTTAGTTCTAGAATATGACAATGTGACTTCAACTTTCTACAATATGCATGCGGTCATTTAAATTTATTAGCATTTTATGTGTTTTGTTCTCATCCGCAATTTACGATGGAATTTTAGTATTTTTTTATTATAATCTATGCCACTATTTTTCTTACAAGCCCTCAAATAGACTGTATATTCCGATAAATGCCTTTTGGATGTTTATCTGTTTTGAAACCTTTAGGGCAGACTACCATGTGGAACAAAGTACATGTTTGGATGAATTGATATGGCAGAGTGTAATAGTATTTCAATGGACGTGTAGTTACACAACTGATACACAACCTTCAAATACGTCAATTACTGAAAGTTGTAGCGTTTCGAATTTAGTATTGTAGTAGTGCATGCAAGTTTAGTTGCATGTTTCCCACGGGCAGGTTGCAGGGGAGCTCTCAACACGCCAGCTATTAGCCACCCATACGTGCAGTGTTATCTATTTTCTAATGTATTGTTAGCTGAATAGACACTATACCATTCCAGCTACGTTATCAGATTTCGGTGTAGCTCTGGTGTAGGGCAATACACCATTCATGAAAAGATATTACTGTTTGTCAGGTAGGCAGTAGTGATGTACATGTTTGGTGGTAGAGAAGCACCATGAATTATGTTTTTCCACGATGACAATGCTACAATGGTATATAAGATATGTCGGGGATTATTCTGAACGAATGTTATCTTATTAATGCTTTGTTCATCTGATGTTGTCGTCGTTACCAAGAGAGTAATAGTATGTGGTGTCGAATTTGGCCCTAAAACGTAAATACCTTTCGATAACCAATTTAGTGCAATATATGTATGGTATGCAAGTTAGAATCCCACTTGCAGTGACTATTTATGTAGGTAATCTGAATAAGTTACCCGTTTATATGCCATAAGTAAGGGCGGTTCTTTAAGCAAGATAATATCTAATGTATGATTTAATGAAGGAAAGTAACATTCGCATCTGTAAGACTCTACAATGTAGTCATCCACTCATTGGACATTGTATATATCTAATGTACGATTTAATGAAAGAACATGAAAAGTAATATATCGAAGAATTTTTCCGTGTGTCGTAGTATGCAAGGTAATCATATTATGATGTAATAATCAATGGGCCAGGTAATTATCTTTGTCTGCCCGCTTCCTATAACCCATATGCGGGGTCTGAGTGCGGCAATTTGGTTAGAGAGCTAATGGAGTAGCTTACGGTCCATTGAGCAAGGAGATAAACCGTTTTCAACATCGTATACCTCGGTAGCTGGCTCGATAAGTTTTAGGTTATTGGTCGTAAAAACTTCCATGAAAAGCAATTGTCGATATAGATATCTATATAAGGAACAAATATCCGATTAGGTCATAAACCATAATTTTCTTCAATAAGGTAATATACAGAGTTCCAGCCACAAGGTAACATATATCTTGCAATCCAACGTCAACGACATGCCTATATTACACGGGACTCTAATTATGGAACAATGTGATTGGATTTCACACAATTCTATTGAATAATAACCCATAATTTTCTTGACGCTTAAGTTATTAGTGCATATATATATCTCACCCATATTCTGAATATATCATACAAAAAACTCTGCCTTTAAGCATGGAAGATAACCACTATATAGCCAATCTGAACCCTGAAAACTTGGGATCTCGCACAACAACAACAAACGTAACGGTATCCAATCTAATTATTCCGGGCGAAGATGAATTCATCGACGTAGTAGTCGCAATTTCATACGAAGGTTTTGTGAGCAATGGATTTAAAAAAAAATATCTTGCTCACACGGCAGTTTTGACTTCTCATCACGATAAAAACAACAAGTTGAACAAGTGCATAACAAGCCTTTTTCGTGGAGAAGAACACACATATGTCAGTATTGATTATGTATCTTTTGCTCGCCAAAATTATAGCACTGCAGCGACATTGTATCCGAAGGAGGTTTTAAATCAGGTAGAGGATCCATCCCTCCCAAGCCACCTACTCCAGCTGAAGATCGGAATACCAATTATCCTGTTAGAAGATGTAAATAAGAGGGATATGATCGTCGCGGGTACAAGACTGATTATAACACAGCTGCAAGAAAACGAGATTCTTGCAGAGGTCTTGGTCGGGCGTGCTGCTGGGAAGAAAACAATCATACAACGAAGTGCAATGAACTCGATGGGTTTAATCCCAGTTACTAGGTATCAATTTCCAGTGAGAGTTGGATTTGCGATTCATGTTGACAATGGATTTACCCAAAGCCTACTCAATGCAGGTTTCTATATACCACCGGGATCTTTCCAGGAAAATAGATACCCAATGTACATCGGCATGTCAAAGACACCACATGGACCATGTAAGACTGAATTTATCATCGTAAAAAAAAACAGATCAGGCTGTGGGTATACCAAGTCAACAATACGTAAGCAAACCACCGACAATGCACCGTTTATAGACTATGTCATCGGTCAGTGCTTGATCCACCGGGTCAATGAAGATGAATGATGACCATTATCTACAGTCTTTATAAATCAGTTTTCTTGATCTTACTTTATTTTCGGTAATTGGTTAATCTGACTATAGTGTGTCAATGAATTACGATTGTAGCGTGGCTTATTATTATGGAATTTATGATATTATTTAGGGTAAAAGATGGGCTATTGTTTCCATCACATTTTATGAAGGTACTTAATGGCTAATGTAAGGTCAAAGGTTGAGCCCCGGCCGTAGGCCGGGGCAATACCTAGTCTCATTTAAAGTACAGCAGATTCTGCAGCTAAACGAGGAGAATTCAACAATATTGAGAGTAGGTGATCATGTTTGTCAGGTACCGACTGTGATATAATTAGATCGGTAATTAAGGATCATCGATCGTATTGTGTTGGATTATGGATTGCTCTAATCTTCAGTTTTTCGGCAACTTCCCTTGTTGCTCTTCTCCTTGCTCTTGTATCCATATTACTTGGTTTTCTTGGTTTGAGGAAGAAATTTTCTGAAAACTGCTCATCGCCATCGTCAACAGCATCGTGTGCACTGCCACTGGCCGGTCTTCTTCATGTTTTCTTGAATAGAGCCGACTTAATTCACGTAACTCTTGGAAACATGGCTGACAAATACGGACCGATTTTCAGTTTCCCAACAGGCAGCCATACGACTCTGGTTGTGAGCAGTTGGGAGACTGTAAAAGAGTGTTTTACGGGCAGCAATGACACTGTTTTTTCCAATCGTCCCGTTCCGTTGGCTTTTAAGATTATATTCTATGCAGGTGGTATAGATTCGTATGGTCTTGCACTTGTACCTTATGGAAAACAATGGAGGGAGTTACGAAAGATCTGCGTGCATAACCTCCTTTCTAACCAACAATTGGTCAAGTTCAGGCACTTGATCATCTCTGAAGTTGATGCCTCTTTCAGTAAGCTTTATGAGTCATGCAACAGCAATAGAAACTCTGACGGCCAGGGATCAGTCTCTAGTACTACTGCATCTGCCATGGTGAGAATGGATGATTGGCTTGGACAACAGTCGTTCAATGTTATCGGGAGAATAGTCTGCGGATTCCAATCACACACTGAGATAAGTGAGCATTTGACAGACAGTTTATGTTAATAAAATTCTATATATACATCTTGAGCCTGTTGAGTATTCTTCATGAATTGCGGAAGCTTATAACGGAATTGATAAATGTTTTTTCTTTTACCTTTATGTTTCTATCCAATATCAATTGGATACAAGGAAGAACCTAAATATGGAGATTCTTCTCTAAGAACTTATAATTTCTACCCAATCAAATTGGAAACTACAAGATACTAAGAGACATCTAGTTGAAACTCTAGAATTAGATGAACTAATTCCACCTAGAGATTACAAATAGGATATTAAGAAGACTCTCATTCTCAAAAAATGTTTGAAAACATCAACAAAATCTAAAACTCCATTTTCTAAACCTGATGTCATTGGGGCAGATTTTTTGGAATTGGGGCGGACCACCGAGTATTGTTAGCAGAAGCTACCAAATTTATTTTTCACTTGTAAAAAGTCTGCCCCATTCTTTCAAATCCGCCCCAATGACGCAGGTTTCTAAATCTCACCTTCTTATTTATACTTGGACCCAGGGCATATTTAGCATTTCATAAATACCACTGTGCATCAGTTTTGTAAAGTCATACATGTATAAACAGGTACTTCAAGCACTGTGGAGCGATTTACAGTAGCAATGGATGAAGCATCGCGTTTTATGTCGATAACTGCTGTGTCGGATAACATTCCATGGCTAGGGTGGATTGATCAACTAACTGGTCTTACCAGAAAAATGAAACACTCTGGAAAGAAATTAGACTTAGTGGTTGAGAGCATAATCGAAGATCATCGTCAAAAGAGACAATTTTCTAGAACAAAAGGAGATGAAAATACTACGGAGGAGATCAGCAAATCATTCATGCAGTCATGGTGGATTTTGATGACATTCGTAACCTTGTCTACATCCAGGCATTCGTAGGGACGCGGTTATGGGCTAACGTATGGAAGATGCAACGAGACCCAAAAGTATGGGGTGATCCGTT
>JAJJMA010027652.1:3782-20359 GCA_023529015.1 Papaver nudicaule
AAAAAAAAAAAAAAAAAAAAAAAAATCGCTTTATACATTTCCACGTAAGTGTTGTAAATAACCAACACCTTCAAGGGCATAAATGTCTTCATCCATTTCCATCTTCCTTTCCCTTCTGCTCTTCACACAGTGACAGTGAGATGAACTAGAAATTAGAAACCCTAATTTTCTTCTTTCTCTCTAGAAGAAGAAATTGATTACCAAATTTTATTTTGCAATGGAGAATATAGCAGACGATGTTCGGTTCGAGATCTTTCTTCGTCTCCCTCTAAAAGCAATCTTCAAGTTCAAATCGGTCTCAAAGGTATGGTTTTCTACTCTCTCAAGCCCTAATTTCATGCACAATTGGTATAAACTCAACCACACCACATTATCACTCCCATGGGGAATTGTATGTTTTACAAATTCAGCAGAAGGGGATTCACCAGATAATGATAATGATAACAATTTGAGAAGAACATTTGCAATTTCATATCCTGATTCACACTCACAGTTTGTATCTCAACATCAGAATGGGTTTTCATTTATCTTTCTAAATCCAATTTTGCCCAATAGTAGGAATTACCAAGAAAGAACAAAGTTGTTCCTTTTAGGTTCAAGCAATGGATTGGTTCTTTGCTATGCCAGGTTATCTGATAAGGCAACTTATTGTGTTTGCAATCCAATCACCCAGAAATGGGTTTCACTCCCTCCACCACCGTCGAGACAAGATAATTGGGCTAGGGTTGTCACTGGTCTCATGTGTAATGATAAATGTCTTTCATCATCACTTGTTTCGACGAGTTTTAAGGTTATCCGTATACCACATTTTGCAGATGCAACAAAAGAATTTGATGTTGAAATGTTTTCTTCTGATTTGGGTGAATGGATTATCTGCCATGTTTCGTGTCCTGGTGGAGATGTCACTTGGAATTTCACCCTTCATGACAATCTTATTACCCACAATGGTGTTTTCTACTGGTTTCAAAAGAGGACTCGCAACATTTTAGCTGTCAGTGTTAGTGGAAACAGCAATGATGGAAGTACCTGTGGTAATGAATGTAGGTTGATCAATTTGCCTGACCAAGCAATGGATGGTGATATCAAGTTGCGTCATCGTCTCGGTGAATCAGCGGGATCGATGTGCTATGCTGTAGTCAAGGAGAGGGAGAAGAGTTTGAGTGTTTGGGTGCTCGAGGAGGAATGGTGTTTGTTGTACAAGGATTATAAATTTTATGATATGTTGTTAGTGGAAATGGAATCTCTGCTGATTGGTGAAGTTGGTGATAATGATTTGATTAGGCAATTAAGATTTTGGGGTTCAGTCCAGTTGACAATAATGTGGTCATACTTAGTTACGGCCAGTATATTTGGGCATATAACACCAGAACGAAGGGATATAAGCCACTCTCTCATCCTTCTTTCCTGCGTACCAATGGTTCTGCTTCTCAATTGAGTTTCTTAACATTTGCTTTCAAGTCGTGGCCTGCAGTACTTCCAACAGTCTCTTGGCGAGATACTTCTGTCTTGGATGATCAATATGAAACTTGGAGTGAAGGTACCTATTGTCATATTTCTTGATTCCACAGATGCTCCATTAAACCTAATACCTTGAATCAAGGAAGAGTAACTTCGAATGGTTGTTAAGTATATTACTACGAGGTACTGCATTAACCTTATTTTTTTCTTTTTTCGTGTGCCCTTTTTTTGAATGGATGTTTTATATTAGCTTTCCTTCTAAGCCAATAAGGCGATAACCATTTTTGGTTGAATATTAGGAGATTTTAGAGGTTTCCACTTTATATGTTTTTTAGGAACATTATATATAAGAACACTAGCTTCCAAAACACCCTTTGTCAGAAGTCAATCTCGGTTCGTATCGACTGCAGTTTGCAAGTTTATATCCTTGTTGATGATCCTACGAAATTGGTTTTAGAATAAAAAGTTAAGACCAATTGTAAACTAAATTGAATGAAGATTTTGTTGATTGTGTGTGAAAAAATTGGAAAAAATAGTTGCAGACCTTAGATTTCAAAGTTTGTAAATCAATGAAATAATCTCTTTTTGAGATTAAGGTAGACAGGTTATTTTCACTCCTTAAGTGACGTAGCGATTGTGGAGATGAGAGTCATATTTGACTGGTAGGGGATGGAATACACACCTTATGATGGTATACCATTGATTCATCATTCATGTTAATAGGTTCTCATTGAATTCTTGGTATTGAATCCTATTCTCATCAGACCTAGACTCACTGTATTTGCCTCTATTTGAAATGGACTGTTTTTTTTTTTTTGTTTTTTTTTTTTGCAACTTTTAGAAATCTGTGGTTGGAGGTATACAATGAATTAGGATGTTAAGCATAATTTGGTTATAACCTTACCCTTTTCTGTTTAAGTTTTTATCATGATCACCAAGCCAAAGTCATTACTTGATCCTGAACTAGTCTTTGGAGTTCATATAAAGGTTGTAATACCTCGTCTGCAGTTCATGCTAGCTTATCTAGACTCTCGCTTGACATTTGTATTGGTATTCTTGTTGTTTACCAATTTTTTTGTTTTCCATCTTTTCAATTTGGTCATCTTAGATTAGCATAATTCCCTGCACCAAGCATTATAGTCAATCTAGAACCTTGTCGATAGAAAATATCACCCTGTTCTATCTAAGTAACCACATAACTGTACCTGAGAGCCAATTATAAGATAAGATTTATGTAATAATGGCATCTAACAAATTTTCTTGTAGGATAACTGGGTTTAAAGTGGGTCACATTTCTTGATTGTCACAATGGGGATACTTGCACATGACAGGATCATACATGGCCGCTTAGTATTATAGAAGAAATGTACCACCGAAAAAGAAAAAAAAAAATCCTTGAATCACCTGAGTTTGAAACACGTCGTATCAATTTCCTCACACAGAGCAACTCGGTCTAACTCATCAACACCATCGTCCCATGCATCACGAACTCTGTATCTCTTTGAATTTTCTCCCATAGCTTCCAGTGATGCGAAAGTATTTACGTGAGCAATTGCTTCGACAGTATCTAAATAATCAGTTGACGCTTCGTTGGAAATCATCTTCAAAAATGTTGTTTTTGTGTCATAACAATATAACACAGATTCATCATATACGAATAAGATTCCTCTGTTCTTTGTAAGTAAAATCGGCTCGAAGTAGCTTTCACGAGAACCTACTACGGCTTCATAATCTATATCAAATTTCTTACACCAGGTCTCCTTTGAGTCGCTGCTTTCCATCAAACACCAGATTTCCATACGTAATTTATCCATATAAAGACACAAATCCCTTCCGAGAACCACCAGTCCACATCTGTCTCCATACTGACGGCTTTGCATACAAGGAGGGACAGATAGCAATCGAAACTTCTCATCAGCCAAGTCAAAGGCCACAACTTTGTTGGCCGAAGTCCAATAAATAGCATCATTCGCATAAGTACCCCCCTTCGACGTATTCAGCCGATAGGGAACTGTACCTATCACTCTCCACCTATAACCACTGCCAAGCGTGTATACTTCCACAATTCCTTCAATGCACCCATCTTTAGGGTAATGGATTCTAACAACCTTGTACTCATTGGTTGACGAAATGTACCCAAATCCACATGCTATACGATTATACATGCTATGCTCCTGTCCCTCCATACGATGTGGATCAACGTCGTTTTTGTTTACAACTAGTTCAGGAAGATAAATATATTCTCTGGTAAGGGGATTACAAATATAGATGGGATCTAAAACCAAATGGTGGTGTTGAAATGTGCAAACCAAACCATTGCAGGAGCCAACAAAGTGATTGTATAAAGACTCCTTGTGCATAGGAGGATGATAGATCCTTTTCAAATTTTGATTGTAAATGTACTTCTCATCAATGCTAATCCGATCACCAAGTTTCCCACCATGGAAAAGTAAAGTTGTGTTTACGTCGGGATCATCAATGAGACAAGCAAAAAGCAGAAACGGCTCAACCTTAGCAGCTATGTTATCATTGCCATCGTCGCCACCATGGTGATAGTTAAACTGGTGTCGGAGGTGCATATTAGTAAAGATAGTTTCACGGATGAGAGTTGCCCATGGTTTACAAACTAATTTGCACTCTAAAGCAGATTCAGCTGGAACCCGAGAAAGAAGTTCCAGTACGATATCAGAGGGAAGTGACTCCATAGATGATCCTTGTACTAATAACAGAAATCAAAAACCAAAGAGCGAGAGAATCTCGTTTTTATAAGAAAAGCAGAATTGGTGCTTGACCTTGTTATTATATAGGCTTCAATGATTCCTAAATTGCTTATGATTCCTAAATTAAGCAACACTGAGACCATGGAAGGAAAAAAAAACATGTAAACTACAATCACTTATTTTAGCAATCATTCCAACATTTAGGAAAAGCGCGATATCCTAATTAAAGTCAAATTGAACACAAAAAATATTGGCGAACCGTGAAAAGAAACACCCTAAAAACCACCCCCTCATTGCTGAAGTCAAGGCTGCAGATGGGGATACGCATCTCTGTACATTTGAATTAAGAGGAATACAGCTAGCATCCCTTGGGGTTCCTAAGGCTTAGTCTTATGGTGTCCAATTTAGTATACTAGATTGGACATCCACGTCAGCTAGTAGGTAGGAGACGTTTTTATGGTTTGGCAAGATTGGATTTCAAGACGCTGAAACAACGTCCAACATTACCGTCATTGTAATTGGCATAACAATATATAGGAGCAGTTGACTGATCAAAAACGAAAACCAAGCGTTCCAGGTGGTGAACCTGTCTAGCACGATACAAAGAAAGGATAATTGACAACGATATGGTGAGAATTTGCTGGCATAATTGTTGATACTTACTGGTGTTCTGACTCAAGTTGGTGAGATACAAATTCTGAAGCTTCAGTTGCTGCTTTGTGCATGTAAAGCATTTTTTGAAGAATGGAAACCTTAAATTTTAAACATGGAATATCGGTTAGAATCGTAGTTTTTAATCACGGATACGGTCCGGGCCGGGACGGCCCGTTAATGTCTCCATAGATTGGAAACCTGGCTAAATTGGAGGGGCTTTTTCCTAAAAGTAACCGGTTTACAAGTTTTGTTACCGAAAATAACACCCCTTCCAAAAATAACCAAAAGTTACAGTTTTGGACATTTTTGTCCTTGCCTTTTCAGTTTATGACGTTTTTGTCCTACACAATAAATTTTTTATTATTATTTTTCAGTACTATTCATATGGTGCACAATATTTTTAGTTTGTCTTATTCAAAATTGTGTACAACATATTGTGTACACAATATACGTTTTTTCATATTGTGTACACAATATACCCATATTGTGTACACAATCTCAGAAGTCCAAAATTAGGGTTTAATGAAATTGTCGGTGCAATAATTAGTATTAAAATAATAGATAATCCAACAATATTGTGTACACAATATGTTTAAAATTGTGTACACAATCCCTTAATCCAAAAATATTGTGTACACAATTTGTTTTAAATTGTGTACACAATCCGGTTTTTTTTGTTACACCCCCACTGGTGTAGCCACTTTTTCACTCATCCTCCACACCCCTACTGGTGTAGCCATTCAAAATCTACTTCTTCCCTTAAAATCTGCTTCTTCTTCACTCATCCTCCACTCTCAAGCTTCTACTCTCTTCGACTCCTCCTTCTACAGACGAAAAAAAAAAGTGGGAGAGAAAGAAATCGATAGACAGAGTTAGATCGAGAGGGAGAGTGTGATACTTGGGTTCAGAGAAGCTTCCATTGACGGTGTTGTTTTGTTTGTTGAGAGGATTAGTGTACGATGAAAAAACCAGTGAGTAATGGAAACCCTTAACTTACTGATTTCTTTGATTTTGTTAAATTGACTGACCCGCGTGATGTTTTTGTTATTTATGTTAGATTATAAACATGATTCAGTCTCTAATTTAGGGTTTCTGAAATTGGGGTTTGTTTTTGCCCAAATCGTATGCTGTTATAAACATGTTAATGTTATATGAATTTGGGGAATTGCAATTTATGAAATTGGGAATTTTAGGTTACTGCTTGCTTTTGATAGTGTCTATGAAATTGGGAATTTTAGGTTACTGACTTACTCTAGTTAGTCTTAATGGAGAATGCAATGCTAACTTTAGTGAATCAGAGTCTGAGAAGTTTCTGCAAGAAATATTGTGGAAAACTGAGATCATTCTCAGTAGTCCTAAGCTCATAATCCTTCAAGTTATTCGTTTGTTAGGTATTTGGGACCCAATTATATTGAAGTTTGACAGAAAACTCTCACAATGGAGTCAATGTCTATTACTAAGGGGGGTAAGCTTGCCATCAGGCTCATTCTTAGTTTGGAGCTCTATCTGCCCAAGTTTGTCATAACTTAGTTTTAGGTTACTGCTTGCTTTTGTTACTGTTTATGGAATTGGGGCGAGTAGTAGCAGTCGTCCAATATTTGATTTTACATGCTGAGTCTGTCTTAATTTACGTTTTAGATATTAATTTTATTTCTACTCTGTTGCATAATAGGAGATTGGTGAAACAAGTGGCAGCAGACATGCTTTAATACACTACAACGGTTATTGGGTTGTCAATAAAGGTCACGATGACTACAAAGGCATCATGCAACCTGCGGTTTTAACTGATCCATTCAATCTCGACGACCTGAAGAACGCTGTAAAATGTCTAGATGGATTCGAGATGGGACCTAACATAGATGCATATGGCCTTGTATTTGTTGACGCTACGGAAAAAAGAAAGATGTTTAAGATTACTGGAGATGCAGCGATGAAATTTTATTGTACGGATAAGGCAGTGCCCAGTTTTTTCATTGTTAAATCTGAAGCCAAGAGTCAACTTCCAATTACTCCAGAGCCGAGAGTGACCGAACGCAGAATCAAGGTCGAGACTCCTCTAACCCCATCCTCTTCCAACCCTCTAACCCCAGCCTCCTCCAGTGGTTGTAAACAGTCCCCAGTCTCCTCAAGAGTTAAAAGAAAGATAGAAATGGTTGATAAAGATGCTCCACAATATGAAGTCAGTTCTCCTCTTGATGAAGTCTGTGATCCTCTTGATGAATTATGTTCTATTCCGAAGACAGAACCATGCAGTTCAGGAACATTCGTTACGGATTACATGGGACAAATCCAGGAAGGTGCTTGTTTCAGTAACAAGCCACAGCTGTATTTGACCTTGCAAATGACGAAGTTGCAGCTGGGAGTTGATTACAAAGTTGTTAGATCCCATAAAAAAGGTACGCACGTGAAGTGCGCAGATGTCAATTGCAATTTCTCCTTAAGGGCTAAACAATTGAGGGATTTTACATACTTGTACATCACTAAGATGACTGGTCCGCACACTTGTTCTATGAATGGCAACTTGGGGAAGAGAATAAAAAGGGTTAAAAATGCCTTGGGAAAGTATCTTGAAGAAAAGGGTATCAATGGCAACTATACACCCCTCCATATGCAAAACGATATAAAGGATGTGTTTGGCCGCACACTCAGTTACAAGCAGGCCTGGCTTGGTTGTCATCGGGGCGTTGAACTCACCAGAGGTTCTTCAGATGAATCATACCAGCGCCTCGCGCCGTATAGCCACATGCTCGAAATAAGAAATCCAGGTTCGTTTACAAACATAAAAACCAGTGAGGATGATGTTTTCGAGTACTATTTTATGGCTGTAGGAGTCTGTCTTGAGGGATTCAAAACTTTCTCGAGACCTGCTTTTGCCGTTGACGGTACACATCTTACAGGGGACCGAGCAGGAACGCTACTATCAGCCGTCTGCTTAGATGCGAACGAACAAATCTACCCATTTGCGTTTGCCATTGTTGATTCTGAAAATGATAAATCATGTGCCTGGTTCTTCGAGCAGCTACACGATGCGCTTGGGGCAGATTTTTGTGAGAATCAAGATCTTGTTGTGTGCACAGACAGATCAGAACCAATGCGCAAAGCAATTGAGCTGAAAATGCCTGCAGTTTGTCATGTTTTTTGTGCATACCATATCCGAGGTATTTAACTACAAACACCTTATAATACATGCTATTACAGTTGTCGAGTATTTTGTTACTTTCGCCTCATTGTTCTGCTAATTTTTTTTATTTGAATGTCGACCTGCTGAATGTGAATTCTGAGCTTAGTTTTGAATTTGAATGTATGCTAATTTACTGAGTATTTTACAATGCAGGGAATATACTAACACAGTTTGGGGACATGCAGGCGGCGCATGCCTTTTATAGTGCTGCCCAAGCATTCACTCTGGACGAATTTAAAAAGCATATGGAGAATGTAAATAAGAACCAAGCTGTTAAGGATTATGTAAAAGAAATTGGAGAATACCGTTGGGCAAGGGTGCACGCTTCAAGAGGTCGCTGGACACTCATGACTACAAACCTATGCGAGAGCTGGAATGCAGTGATCAGAAAGATAAAAGGTTTGCCAGTCTGTGATTTGATTGATAAGATTCGTAGATACCTCATGAAGGAGTGGTCAAAGCGTAGAGACCTATCTAATAAATGGGATCAAACATACCCTCCAAATATAACTAAGCTTCTGAAGGAGAGGTGGTTGGTGTCACATAAGTGTCAGTCTGCCAAATCCAAGGATGATCGATATGAAGTGTGGGAAAAAAATGGCCGAGTTGCGTTCGTTGTCGATTTGGAAAAGGGAACTTGCGATTGCAAAGTTGCTTTTTATCAGAATCTGCCGTGCCCCCACATGCTTGCTGTATGTGAGAAATTCTCTAAGAATTCAGATGAATATTGTGCATCTTACTACGATACTTCCTGCTGGAGATCTATGTATGCAGATTCCATCTACCCTGTCATTCCAGGAGATGATTGGGAGATCCCTGATCATGTGGCGCAGCGTGTAGTGAAGCATCCCGGTGCTAAGAAAGATGTAGGTCGTCCCCAGAAGGGTCGATATTTGAATGCCTTTGAGAAACCGCACAAATCGGGGAAGAGAGCTTGTTCGAAGTGTCGCCTGCCCGGTCATAGGGCAGGTAGTGTGAAATGCCGAAAGAGCCAGCTTGAGTCTGCTTGAAGATCGTCAGCTTTACAAAACCTGAACTTTTATTGGCATCGGAACAACTTTGTTTTTCGAATTATTCACATTGGGATTATATTGGATTGTCTTCCTCCTGTTGGGTTTATATAATTGACTACATTGGGCTTGGATTCCAGTTATATTAAATCTGTTAGCTATGATTTGTATCAGTAAAGATCTAGTTTCTTATCACCACTAGATGTGATTTGTATCAACACCATAAATTGTTTTTTTTTTTTTGAAAGAAACACCATAAATTGTTATCAACATCAAATCCATAAATAACGAAATGACCATAACAAACCACCAGAAAAAAAAAAAGTAACATAACAATCGAATAAGAAACATAACAATCCATAGAAAAAAAAAGTTCCTCCTTAAACACCAGCAACAACATTACTACCAGCAGATTCAGTACCACCACCAACAGGACCACCAGCACCACCACCATCAGGACCAGGCTGACCAGCAGCAGCACCAAAACCACCACCGACAGGACCAGCAGCAGCACCAAAACCACCACCAACAAGACCAGCACCACCACCACCAGCAGGTACAACGCCAGCATGATTGTTCTCCTCTGGACCATTTGTAAAGTTTCCATAGATTGCAATCATATCCCTAGTTCCCTCAAGGAAGGCAATGAAATTATAGTCACTGTAAGGATCATGTACAGTGCATACTCCGCTGAGACGGCCAAGAACACAGCACTGATTGGGTCCTCTTCTGGCTGGCGTCCTGTACGGATAATTGCGATGGTATTCGATACGTTCTTGTTGAAATCTTCTCCTGATGTCATCAGTTACTCTAGGATCATTCGCATACCTACCAGCCATGTTTATCAGAACTCACTGTTCTCTCCGGTAATGGAACAATTTATAGAGAAAGGAAAGTAAAGGGATGGGGTCAACAGACACCAACAATTTTGGGGGGACGCGACATTTACTTTACCATTGAATTTACTCGATAATTCCAAACGCATGGAAGAAGAATTAAATTATCCAACGTATCAGTGCCAACATGAACAGTTACACCCCATGGGCAACTTTTGGTATTCCCTCCCTCGCTATAATAAAGAAAAGAGTCTTTTTTGGTGGGAGAAACCTAAATTACTAAGTTACCCTCTATTTTTAAAATCCAACGAAGGTAAATGGCGTAAATAAACTGAAAAGGAAGGGTAAATAGGTAATGACAAGCTCCACCAGTGAGGGTGGAACCTAGATTTCTTGTGAAATCGTACGAGTCAACAAGCGACTCGTCCAAGAATCGTCAATGCCAGGCTCCACCAGTTAGGGTGGAACCTGTATTATTAGAGAGTTTTGCCAATGGAATCTTTCATTTTTTTGTACGAGTCACGAGTTTACTCGTTCGTTTTTCACAACCTACAGGTTTCACCCTAACTGGTGAGACGTGACAAACACACGAAGGGTTTGAATTCTCACGAGGAGAGACCCAAGGGACGCCTGTAGGGAAACCAAACGTTTCGAGGGACTAGAATTCTTGACAGGGGGGAATGAACCTGGTCGAAAGGATGCCCACTAAGTAATTTTGGACGTCTGCTGAGTAGAAAGACGCGTCCCAAATTGAGTATAAATTGTGGTAGTTCCCCTTGCTATCCACTTCAGGAGAGAAAACAATAAACCAAAATTAAAATTTAAGCTGTGTTCTTCCTATCACTTTCACCTGCAAAACCCAATGGATAACTTTGATCGTCATAACATTCCCAAAGACTTGGTTGAGAAAATTCTCGATTGCATTCCTACCACCAATAGTGTTTTAGAGAGCAAATTGGTTTGCAAAAAATGGAACACCCTGCTCAAAAATAAAAGGATCGGTCTCCTTTTGAGTGCGGTGCCGATTCATCCACGACAAGTTTCATTGGAGGAGGGAGATATCAAACTAACGTTCTACATGGAACACATTACAACGGATGTCTTCCGCACAGTCAGTACCCCCAAGTGGCATCCAGAAACGGGAACCGCGATACACACTTTCCAAATGGTCGGATCATGCAATGGGTTGGTGTGTCTATATGTTCGGCACAACCTCGTGCGAGATCCAACATATATCATCAACCCAGCTACAGGTGAGCAGCTTAATCTCCCCGGAATAAGGAGCCAACCTAATGAAGATCCCTACACTAGACAGGTCAAAGGGGGCTTTGGCTACTGTCATCGTACCGGAGAATACAAGGTACTGCGTATTCATGTACTGGGGGACGTTGAGGTATTCACCCTCGGTGATCATGAGTGGAGACACGCTGGTTTGTGCAACTACAAATTGCGTGATACTGGTTTCTATGCACAGGGCCATCTTTACTGGTTCGAATGGTGTTTCGACAGGCAGAAAAAGATATTAGTATCTTTCGATCTGCATACAGAGGAATTTGAGGAACTTGAAGCACCACGGTATGATCCTAACATCACTGGGGATTTATATGTGGATGATGAAGCGAGATGTGGGTTGTTCCTATTTGGAACCAGTTTCAGTGTTTACTACACACATGAACTAAGGCATGAACTAAGGGAAGGAGTTCGTGTAGATTTTTGGTTAGTCACCGAGGATAAGACTTGGCAGTTAGAGAAGAGCATTGTACTGCCGTATACACTGCAAGGGCGACCCCGGTATGTGCCTATCACCTTCGGAAAACATGACAAACTTCTAGTAAGTGACAGGCGACGTTTCTTTATTCACAATCCTTCAACTGGAGATTTTGAGGACCTCGGTGTAAGAATTCCGGGACAAACAGAAATTCTTGTTACTCCTCATATGATGAGCAGGGTGTCACTGAAGCGTTTTGGAGGAAAGTCTGGCAGAGCGCATTGTTCTTTAATAGTTTAAGACACTGGGACAAATGTTTGATTAATTAATAGTTATGTAACTTTTATTTTAACGTATTTGTTAAACTATATTTTCTACTCTAAATTGGAAGAAATTTTTTTGTTCCATTTATACTTCTTCCAAGGGTACTATTCTAAGGCTGAGAATACCCTAACCTATTCGCATGAGTAGTCACCTCAATGCTTTTACCCTATCATCAAAACGGAATCTATCAAAAATATAAATAAAAAATAATAGAATCACAAGAGAGAGAGGAATGAAAAATCAGTCAGATTCAAACCTTAACTACTCATGCCATCTTCAAAAGATTTTAAATGAGTGTCTATTAACATAATTACATTGCCATCTACAAAATATTTTAGATTAGTATGTCTATTGACATAATTACATTGCCATCTACAAAAGATTTTAGATTAGTATGTCTATTGACATAATTACGTTGCCATCTACAGAAGATTATAGATCAGTATATCTATACATTGACCAAAGCTAAAGCTTTTGCCAAACAAAAAATTTATATTCATGTCAGATTGATTACTATAGATCAGTATATCTATACATTGACCAAAGCTAAGGCTTTTGCCAAACAAAAAATTTATATTCATGTCAGATTGATTGTTGAAGCCAGCCAAAAAAATATATTCTTCTTCAACAGTTTCTATGTTCACGTATACATTCCTTTAAATATCCACCTGAAAAATCGATTTTGGAGCAGGCATGTAAGAATTCACTCATGATATAGATTTGCACAAAACTGTTGGACGAACTGACCAGCAAGTTTCTAGCATGTCACTAATTATTTACAGGGAAATACATATTACGATGGTATCTTCCTGTAGTATGGATCATGGTTACCTTATGTGCACTATCATTCTGCTCTAACTAAACTAGGTTCAAATGCAAGAAAACACAGGAGAAGAAAACTGCAAGTATATGAGCATTGCAAGTCAAACTAGGATCCACAAAGTAGGCCATTAAAACAAGAGTGCAGGACATATATAAACAGGGGTGCAGGACATGTATAAACAGGAGCTCAGGAAACAACAGCATCAATGTAAAGGTATAAACAGCTACGTACCTGATCAGAACATGCTTTCTTCAGGATATTTTGCAGTCAGAAGTTTGTAAGCCATAGTTACTCTCCAGTTCTGCATCACTTCCATCAAATACTGCGGGTCATCTATCATCGGCTTACTTGGCTTGACGCTTCTTTTAAACCAATAACAAAGGTATAAAAGACAGTCTGGGTAACATCCTTGTTCTGGTACTTCCATGCTAGTGAAATTAACATCAGAATTTATATTTTGTCGTCTATTATTCTTCTGACACCATTTGTTAATGTGTGGCTGACAGTAATCTGCCATATTTTTGGCATCTTCAAGATATTTGGATTTATATGTGTTAGATCTCACAGAGTTGAAGTGCTGCCATTCACAAGTGTCGACAACGTATACGAGGAGGTGCCAATGCTCCCCTATCACCTGGATTTGTCCGTTAACAATCGCTTTGGAAGTATTTATAGGGATGATTAGTTTCTCTGTATTGGAACCCATATTCTCTATGGCTCTGATGATTTCCTCTTCTATGCTTGACACGCGTTTTTCCACTAAATGCGTCTGCAAAGAAAAAAAAAGATTTAGATTATCATTTGTTCTACTAAAGATCATTTTCCAAAATGAACTCTTTTCTTGATTAAATTAACATGAACAAAAAATTTAAAAATTCTATACTTACGAAAGCCGAAGGCTGCAATATTGAGAAGGGGATGTACTTTGATTCACAATCTTTCGCTGCACCCGCTTTCCTCTTGTAGGTGTAGTAGTGGAGTAATCCTTCGTCAATGCTTTCGTTGAACAAGAGCAACTTGATAGAGTCTGAAAAGACGTACAATGGGATAGAGTCTACCTTCCAAGCTACTTCAACACTGCAAGGCAATATAAAGAACATATATTTTTTAATATCAATACATGTGATTGTATTAGGTAAGGAAATATGACAAAAAGTTGACAGTTACCCTTTCAATGCTTTTTCCATGAAATTGGTGAGAATAGGCAAGGAATCCTTGTAACCTTGAATAATTGGGTACAATGGAGACTTTGACAGCAGATCTGATTTCTCTTCATTTTTCAACTTCTTCTTTGGCAGAGCATTCTTTTTATTTGCTTGCCTACGCGTTCTAGTTTGCATACCAACCATCTCTTTGTCTTCTTTTCCTGGAGTCCTATCTAATGAAGAACCCTCGGCAAAGCGGCCCAAATCATTACAGAGACGGGCAATTGTTCTATCTTTTTCATCCAAAGTATTAGAATGCTCTTTCTTCACATTGTCCAGTTCTTGAGCTTTCGTAAACAAAGACTCTTCTACCGAAGAAAGTTTTTCCTTCAGTTCTTGATTTTCCTTAAGTAGTCTACTCTTGTCAGCACATTCCTTACGATTTTCAATCGCATTTGATTCCTTATCTGCCTTCAATCTCTGTATTACCAGAGTTTTCGTTGCCAGAGAACTTTTTACTGAAGAAAGTTGATTCTGTAATGAAAGAATTTCTCTCTCTTTGGAAGCCAAAGTAGAAGAGTGCTCTGACTTCAAGTTCTGTAGTTCCAGAGTTTTCGTTGACAGAGAATTTTCTACAGAAGAAAGTTTTTCACTCAATGAATGAATTTCTAAACTCTTGCCATCACAGTCACCACGAAGAGAGACAATTTCCATCTCTTTGGAAGCCAAAGTAGAAGAGTGATCTGACTTCAAGTTCTCTATTTCTCGAGTTTTCGTTGACAGAGAATTTTTTACTGAAGAAAGTTTTTCCCTCAATGAACGAATTTCTTGTAGTCCACTCTTGTCAGCACAGTCATCACGAAGAGAGGCGATTACTCTATCTTTGGAATCCAAAGTACAAGAGTGCTCTGACTTCAAGTTCTCTATTTCTCGAGTTTTCGTTGACAGAGAATTTTCTACTGAAGAAAGTTGCTTCTTTAATGAAAGAATTTCTCCGTGAAGTAATTTACTCTCGTTACCATAGGCATTATGAAGAGACTTAATGTCACTCTCTTTGGAATCCATCATACCAGAATACTCTGTCTTCAATTTCTCAAGTTCCACAGTTTTCGTTGTCAAAGATTCTTTTACAGAAGAAAGTTCTTCCTTTGACAGAAGAATTGCTTCTTGAAGTACTACAATCATGTCAGCATTTTCAGCATCTCTTTTGTTATCTGTTAAGAATAATGAAGAATAAAAATCCTTGATTCTTTTCTGTTAAGAGAACGCCCTATAAAGTCGACTCTGACAAAGCTAAAATTCAAGCACAGAATGAACAGCAATTTAATTGTCCAAAATGAACAAACTTTTTCTAGTTTTCCGTTACCTGAATTCATGGCCAATAGCTGTTCTTTCAAGGCAGATAGCTGTTTTTTCAGATCATCACGCTCTTCCACAAGCTTCTCAGCTTCCGTCTTCCCCAATTGTTGCTCCAAAAATTTCTCACTTTCATAAGGAGCTTCAATGAACTCTTACGATAGCTGCATATATAAAGATTCACATATTAGATATCAGGTTACGATTTTTATACAGAATGAACTGGGAGGTTTTTCAATTAAGTGTAATTTTTCTGTACCTTTCCCGTTATAAAGTTGTTCTCCATCGCATCGTTCAAGTGGCTGCAAATGCTCATTATTTTCCAATTTGCAAATCTTGCTCTGTAAGGAACAGTTTGTTGTTCGTTTGACGACTTCAACCTTGTTGCAGTTTCCTTTAGTTTATGGGAATGCTCAGCTATCCAGATCTGAAAACAAAAAAGATTACAGTAGTTAGTTATCATTTGTTATAAGTTTTCTTTTTTTTTTGTACAAGTACAGTTAATATATAAAAGTTTCTCACCAATAAATATAAGTAACATCCAGACGGCGACTTATTCCTTAAACTGTGCATCAAAGAGTCGTGTATCAAATGTGGCCACGATACCTGATCCTTTAATTCCAGATAACCAATGTACCTGGTATGTACTGTATTCCCATTTGGATTTGTGCACAAGATAGTTGCCAAAACAAAAAGTTCAACCATCATCACCAGATCCTCATTTGATGTTTTATTTTTTACCAACTCAGCGATTTTGGCTTTCAAAATAGGAAGACTTATATGCAACTCCTTGTCCGAGCTTTTGGTTTCCGACACACTTGTATCCATCTCCATCTCCTCCTCCTTCTCCTTCAACTTCTTCTCCTCCTTCTTCTTCTTCTCATCAGCTATGGCTTTTTCAAAGTGCGTTACATAGAACGGATCACGTCTAAAATCATGTTCAAAATACCTTGGAGCTTTGACATCTTTTTCTATCCCCCCTGTGGAAATATATGGAATTCCAAATGTTAATGCTAACATTTCTGGTGATGATCTCAGATCCAAGGTTCTGCGCACACCGTCATCATCTTTGAAATCGAAAGTGAACACGTCTTCTTTATTTTCATCAACTTTGTGTGCTCGACAAATAAAACCAATAGCAATTGGCATTTTATTCCATTCAGCAATATCGGTTCTGTCATCCAAAAAAGTTTCGATCACATGCCAAAAAGGACTCTTACGTAACAACACTTTTTGGTCTTCATCTAACCAGGGTTGTAAAGTATCAGAGCAAAGTGTATGTAAACCAGCAAAGGTAGACCTGCTCCTTGATCCGCCTTCTTCATTCTTCGTTTTCCCTTCTGCACTTGCAATGAAATTCAA
>JAJJMA010027656.1:0-24838 GCA_023529015.1 Papaver nudicaule
CAAACACTGGTCATGACACAAGGTCACGTTAGACAAGAATACGATCTCAATCGCTATTATCACTACTAAAGTAGTGGACTATATTTCGAAAGAACAAAGAAAGTAGAATAAAAGAATTTCCATAAAGTCATAACTCCTACTAACCTTTTGTCGATGAAGAATAATCGATGTCTTCTTTGTCTTCACAGTCTTCGTCTTCAAGGTCTCTACTACTTTGTCTATATCCCAATTCCGAAATCTAAACTCTAGTAGGCTAAATCAAGAATTGAGTTTTGACACCTAAAACTGACAACTAGCTTGACATACCAACGCTAGTGGGTTTGACCGGACAATGTCCTAACAGCAAGCATAGCTGTTACCCACCATAAGTTCCTCACTTTACTTGGGGGCAAATAGATTATCAGAACACCACCATGTTCTCTCGGAGGATACCTTGTATCCTCGATAACCACCCAGTACACCGAGGCAAAACGGGTACCTATGGCCTCGATAGCCTTTGTTTGCATTAAAACAGGCAAGTAGCTAAAAGCCTTTGGGGAAGGGTGATCCGTAAGCCCCCACTAGCTTGGTTAATCTCCCACGTCAAAGTAAGCCCTGGAGTTGCACCTCGAGTAGCCTTAGGAGCCTAGAATATAGCAACAGCAACTTCGTACTTACTCATGAAGTTCTCAACACGCATACAAATTAAAAAGAAAAAATCAAACTCCACTCAAACAACAAAGGCTTCTCCATAGACGTAGTCAGCACAGCTTACAAGCACAAAAATGGGAAAAAGCCAAGTACAAGAATTCCGACGTCAGAAAGCAAAAAGGAAAAAACAAAAGCTTCGCTGCTACAACACAGGAGCAACTTCATTAGACGGCACAATGCGACGAGGGGAGGGATCTCCAAAACCTTCCATGTCCTCCCATAGCTTTTCTTCAACCACCAGATCCTCTTCATAAGTTCGAAAGCCAGAGTGATCTTGCATAGAAGGAGTGAGTTCCCTATTGGGCTCAGACTCACTTTCGCTCTCCTCACTGTATGCGGCTGAGGATTCTTGAAACAAATAGCAGCTCCCTTTATCGAAGATAACACTCGCACCTCCACCAGTACTCGACACTTCGGCGCCACCAAGTTCCTGTGCGGCATCATCAGCAAAATCGAAAGTCTTGACTAAAACATCATCCTTCGGACCATCCTGGGGATTGTTCTTCGAATCATCCTTCGAGCCTTCCTCTGGAGCATCTTTCGAGCCACCTTTGGGATCATCTTTTGGATCATCCTTCGAATCACCATCAGAATCGTCCTTAGAATCACCCTCGGCATTCCCTTTGGGATGACCTTTGGAGCCATCCGAGTGATCATCATCGGAATCATCATCGCCATAATCTTCGTTATCTTCAGGACCTTTGTCTTCAGGAACTCTCCCAAGAAGCCCTCTCCTTCGCGCTTCATCCCTAGCTAACCTTACAAATACCTCTTAAGGAAGCAAGTATTCGTCGCCTGGAAGTATCGCGTCAGCATCCCTTGCACCAATAGCCCCATAAGAAGAAGGCTCAATGCCAATGGCTCTAAAGAGCGCCCGACCATGCCTTCGGCAGGCCATGCTAGTAGCCAAGGAGGTAGTCAAAGCAGATCGAGTAAGCAGTTCTTCGACAACTTGCCCATGCTTTAACTGATGTTGAACGAGTGCAAAGCCAGTAACCATATTCCTAAGGTCCTGCTGACACTTGAGGCGAAAATCTCGTTCAACAGTCATTTTCTCAGCACTCCTCTGCACATCTACCGAGCGTCGCTTGCATTCGAGCTCCAGCTCTTGGGAAAGCCTGTTCACGTCAGCTGTTCCTCGGACAGTTCTCGCGACAATTGTTCTACTCTCCTTTCAAACTCCAACTTCTGGTCGGCTTCAAGCACCAGCTGATTGGCAACTTCGTCCCTTGCAGCCTCGGCGTCCGCAACCTTCTTTTAGTAAGTTGGCTTCTATGCCTGCACGAACAAAAGCAAACACAAGTGGAATTGAGATGGCAGACCATAATCCAGGGACGCAACGAGCATAAAATAAAAACAATCGGGGTTAGTGCCCTACTCTCTTTAACAATCATATACTCAGTCACTTCATGTTGATTGGTAAAGCGAGGTTGGGAAGCCTTTTTCCTAATATCTTCAGAAGAGATTGCTCCTAGCCTAGCAAGCTCTAGCCGGTACTCATCAACCATTTGCGAAAAATGGATGTTCGATTTCTTGGCCTTGGCCAGCTCCATGTTTATGTCATCAACACCCTTCTTCAAAGCATCATTCCTCGTTGCCATCTCTCTGTTGACATTTTTCAAGGCGGCCATTTGGACCTTTAAATTCTTGATATCTTGTTCTAGGTTTCCAATTACCACCCTACCAGAGGCACTGATCGACCTTTCCTCACGGGCAGCATTTCGCTCTTGTGTCAAACGATCTACATCTAACTGGAAAAAGTGATTCTCTTTAGCAATAGTCTCATTCCTATTCCTTTCCCCCTCAAGAAGACGTTCGGTCTTCGTATGTATTTTCTTCTCCTCGATTAGCAGGCCCTCAGCCTCTTGCCTTTTCCTTCTATAATAATCACAATCATCCAAGGCTTTATTTCTCTCTTCTACAAGTTTATCAATCTCGCTTCGGTGACTCCTACTACCAGAAGAACTGTGCGAAGGCTTCCGACCATCGCAGTGGTTGCTTAAAATTAGCTTGGCTACATTAAGTTTTTTCTCGCTTTCTTCCAGCTCGCCTTTTGAAAGCAGTAAATCGCTCTCAGAACAATGGCCTAAAGAGAACACAACAAATACAAAAAACAACAAAATCCTTACCTATCAGCTTTTCCTCTCCAAAGCACTGCGAGTCTTCTCTTTGGCAAGCTCTTCCTGCATTCGCATAAATTTTCGCTCATAGTAATCAACTTCGCCATACAAGTCGAAGGTATAAGTCAAATGGCCAGAGGCATGGTAGTCACCCTGTCAAGATATTACACACCAGCATTTAGTATATACATATATAAAAACAACACACAACAAACGTAAAGCAAACTCACCATTTGAAGCATAGCCAAGCTCTCTTCATAGGACAGAGGTGGATGACGAAGATCATAATCCATTCTGGGCCAGTCTCCACTGATAACTTTGCCAAGCTTCTCACAAAACTCAGGATCCAAAGGACAGCCCAAAGGATCAGAGGCATAAGCACCAAAGCGAGATGAGACCTCCATGGAAAAATCACTTGGATTATGATTCTCAAAGAGCTCCTCTTTGAATCTCTTAGCAGTATATGGCTGCCCATATTTTACAGCATAGCTAGGAGCTGGTGGAAACCTTGAACTACGAGGGAAACTCATAACCAGTTCCTTCGAAGAATCCATCTGAACAGTCGAACCGTCCCTTCGGGGAAGAAGAAGGTCAACCACCGGAACAATCTTCTTTGGGGGAGCAGGAGGTTCAGTTGAGGCAGCAACAGTGGTAGTAGCAACAACCGTGCCCGAGGCAGAGGCAGAGGCAGGCACACTTGGCAAAATGACATTTGGCCCAACGGCAGCAATCCTCTCGGTGGCTCTATCGACAGTCGGCATTTCAGAAACTTTCGGTAGTAACAGTTCATCGGTAACAGTCATAACCACTCTCTCCTCCGATGGTTTCGTTGCTACTCGGCGACGATTCGGCAACCTGGCCTCGACGGACTTCTTAAAAACAAACTTCTTACGAGGCCTGGCAACCTCCGTCTCCTCACCATACTCAAAACCTAGTAGATCACTATGCAGGCTCAAATTGACATCACAAGTAACGTTTCCATGCAGATGAGAATCCGTCTTACTTAGGAAACAAATAGAGGCAAGTATTAATACTCTTTCAATAAAAAGCATATCCCAAAAAAGGTATTTGTTACCTGCTGCATAGTCTCCTCATCCGCTCGGGAACGCTTCAGGCTACCCGAAGTACCCACAGAAACAGCTTTACCTTTCCTCAAAACTTGATGAGATAGCCTTTTCTCTTCGTCAGAAAAATGGATCTTAAGCAAATGTCGAGTAGAGAACTCGTGACCCACATCGAATTGGTTCCGAGGAAAGAAGCGCCCAGCATCCTTCCAACCTCGGAGGACAGGACCCTCCAAAAGCACAGGTTCCGAATACCAGTCTTCGTCCGTGGAGTAGTCTAAAGTCCCTGGAATTATATTCGAACACCCCTTCACAGTCCGAAAAACTAACACCCCAAGGGGCAAGCTCGTTATCTAATGTTAAAAACGGCTCATAGTGAAGAAAGAAGTTCTGAGCGGTGAAATAAAATCTCTCCAGTAAGCTATAGCCTCGGAATTGTCTTCGGAGCGGGAAACCCATTGATTAATAAGATGAATAGAGCTACAAGTGAGCTGCATCACACCTCGAGGACTAAGAAGGGAACAAAGAATTTCAAGAAACAAAGGATTAGAAGGTTGGTAAAGAGGAAGAATCAACCCGACAGTAATTTGATGAAATGTAACCAAGAGCTTGTCCTCATGGCACTGAAACTCTTCAACTAACTCTGAAGTCAGCCGGCTGCCCGGAGAGCCAACGGCTTGTATCTTGAAGGAATCGTCTTTAAAACCAAGGTTCTTCATCATCGAGATAAGAACGTCAACTTTGGAAGGAAACAACATGAAAAAAGGAGCAAGGGAAAGGAAAACAGAATTCGCCGGCGCCGGAAGTTGCAGAGGCAGAATCGATCAGAGGCATAAGGGACGATAAAAAGAGAAAAAGAGTTGTCTTTATGAAGCTTTGAGAAGATTAAAGCAAGGGGTCTTGAGAGAAAATGCCTAAAAAGCGTTTGATTAAAAGATAAGAATTTTTAGGTTTTCGGCAAATAACGCCGGTGCAAAGGAAGAAGAGTACGAAGAGACTAAATTTTTTAGAGGGAGAAAACCAAAACTTAAATAGTGAAGGAAAACTGGCGCTTCCGGTGAGAAGGTGAAAATGTAGCAAAAATCTCGGGAACATGCAGAACGTGTCACAAAACGTCACACTTGGCAGATAGTGGGGTGCATGGCGAGAGGAGTAGGACGAAGAAGAAATTTCCTTCCCAAGCATCTTCGATACAAGGAAAGGAAAGAGGCAAACCGTGGAGGGTAAAACACCCTCGGGACACGTGTCAAGATTAGAGGGACCAAGCTCTCTCCCAAGAAATACCGCAGCCTTGCTTCAGATTAACCTACCGAGTTTCCCCGAGGCAGAACATGGCGAGGGAAGATTCGCACCCGTCATCGAAGGAAATAAATGCGAGGGCATCTTCGGAGTAATCTCACCGAAGGAACCGCCTTACTCGACAGGTTCTGACACCACCACGATTGAGTATTCTGTCTTATTAGCTGTAAACCACTCAGACTCGGCCTATATAAGGCAAGCTCGAGAAACTTTGTAGGGGTTGGATTTCTGGGTGTAACCTAAGTGGTGTGAGTGAGATTAGGTCTGTATCTCCTCTAACTCCTTAGGATCATATCCATGTATTAGTTTGGCAGAAATACAATTCATAGTTATACTTATCTTTTGTTATCTGTTATGAAACGATTTTCGGTATTAATCTTATGGTCTTCGTACTACTTAGATAAACTTTGATTTGGTTAAGATTTGATTGTTGTAGAGTATAAAGTTCCTATGCAGATTTTATACTCGCACACTTGATGTTAACATCATGCCGATCTCATAAACTCCAGATTGGTCAATAAAGCATCGTGTTCTTGGGCTCCACTGATCCCAAAGACATTTATTGTTGCATTGTATCGCTATTACCACGTGCTTCTCTTTTCAATTTTTAATTCTAGATGTTAATCAAAGAAAATAAAATCATTGGGAATACATGCTTTATGTTGCAAAGGATTTGACTAGGACTTATGTTTCTTTGCCACATCTCATCTACTGGCAACAATTCCTCGGGTTCCAACCTTGCAGCAGAAGGATGTTTGAGCAAACTCTCTGACGGTTCGTGGTTATGTCTACCGCATACAACACTTTTCAACTGGTCTTCCTTGAAATAATAATATTCTTATTTCCCTTCTTGGATTTACACACTGCCATTTTTTGTGTAACTTTTGAACTCCCCACTACACTCACAAACCATTTGAAAGCAATGTTTGCTGGCTTGTTCTTAACTAGCAAGCACATCTTTAATTCCACATGTTTTTTAAGCCAAACCTTTGCGCATATTTAGTTTCCAAGTTTACATGAGGCCAAAATACTAAGTCAGATAAAAACGTCACAATATGGTCCTCTGAGAGATTCATCCCACACACTTAATTTAACTCACCAAGATATTAACATATGGTTGGTAGTGATATATAATATCTTCCTACAATAATTGATTGGGTTTTGGTTGATCTTCTATTGGAACAAGTTGAGGCATGATTTATAAACAAAATATCATCCAATTAGTCGAAGAAGCACAACAAAATGATGAATTACAACTAGCTTATTGAGTAGTCAAAAACGAAGACGTAACTGAATTTTATTTACATATGGCTAGCTCGATACCCACTAAAACTAGACGTAACCAGCTATCTCTCTAGGTTCTCAAAAAATTAGCACAACATTCTCAGTCGTACCCTATCTATCCCAGCCGTAATTCAAAACTTATAAAAGAAAATGGACTTACACTGCTTTCTACGACTACAACTTGAATGTAATTCAAGTCTACGGTTGAGAATTTCTTGTACTTCTAAGACGTAAGCGTAACATTTGTTAGGGCATTGTTCGGTCAAACCCACTAGCGTTGGTATGTCAAGCTAGTTGTCAGTTTTAGGTGTCAAAACACAATTCTTGATTTATCCTACTAGAGTTTAGTTTTTGGAATTGGGATATAGACTAAGTAGTAGAGACCTTAAAGACGAAGACTGTGAAGACAAAAAAGACATCAATTATTCTTCATCGACAAAAGGTTAGTAGTAGTTATGACTTTTATGGAAATTCTTCTATTCTACTTTCTCTATCTTTCGAAATAGTCGGCTACTTTAGTAGTGATATTAATAGCGATTGAGATCGTGTTCTTGTCTACATGACCATGTGTTATGTTGGTATTTGTTCCCGCAAATACTAATTTTAAAAGAATGCATGAGATAGATTCAATACCATTTGTCCATTGCAATGGTTTGCTTGCAAATCACTTGTTGGATATGGGTGAATCTAAAGGAGTACTCTTGAGCAAGAGTCCAGTGGATTATAGCTGAGGACGTCTAACACGTCTAACTACTGGTTAAGCCCAGAACTTCCAGCGGGTCCAAGTTAAACCCTAATCTGAATGGCGGACGGTTCCCGAACCGTACATGAACAGAGACTTGGGAAAAACTCCTGAGTTCCAAAGTGTCATTTTGTACGCGTACCTAACGTGAACTCAAAATCAATACTTTTGGCTGTGATTCAGATGGACGGTTCACGAACCGTCCCAAGTGAATATTCTCTGGATTTTCACTCGGGTTAAACTCTGAACTCCTTTATCTCTTAGTTGGACTTGGTTATCACGAAAATATCTTCTGTGGTCTATCTAACGGTTCTCAATATGTCAATAAGATAAAGATTATCTCTGGTCTGTTGGATATCAATCTTGAAGTGTTTATGAGCTAATAAAACACTTGGCAGATAAATGATAAATGATTTCTAATTGAGATAAATCTCTGTTTACTTTGTTTGCAAGTTAGGGTTTCCAAAACTTGTGAAACAAGTAACTAGTTGCTTTATTCCAAAGTAACCTATCTTATTGAGTGCTATAAATAGAGGTGTCTAAGGACGAAAACCGATCACGTTCTTGTCTATTCTACGGTCCTTCTCTTCTGATATAAGGCCATTCAAGAACTGATACGTTACACACAGGGTTTTGAAAGAAGCAACATACGGCTGCACTCGGTGTTGTAAGACCTAGTTAGCTCCAGTTGTATAAGTTTCTTAAGTGATCTTCTTGTACAACTGAGGTAGTTGGTCATAGTTTACTCGGTTTACTTGTCAGCCCCCACTTGTAAGTAGATTTCCGTATGACCTGGAGCAATCCGAAGGAAGTCACTTTGTGTATGTCAAACTGATAGAGGACATTTCAAACATACAGTCGATAATTGAGGTTGCAAAGCCGGAATTGTTGACACAAGCCTTTAACAACGGTTAAAGCAACTCCTTGGCCTGTAAAGGACGTCAGCTAGGGGAATCAAGTGCGTGACGATCTGTGGGGGATCTAGAGACGTAAGGAGTGCGACAGTAGCCAGTTCGCTTGGAGGGTGGAATTGGTCTCTGCTACATCCCAGACCGAAGTCTTATAGTAGGCTAGTGTTTGTAGACAATTTGTACTGTGCGGTGTTCAATCTGGACGAGGTCCCAAGGTTTTTCTACAGTTTGTAGTTTCCTCGTTAAAAAAATCTCTGGTGTCTTGTGTGCTTTACTTTCCACATTATATTCTTTGATTATATAATTAAAGCAAACACAAGAAGTACGTTATTATAAACCTGATCGTTGTCCTCAATCCATCCCTTGGATTTACCAAGACCCTGTCTTGCGTTGGACTGATCCTTGTGATTCAAACTCAGGTTAACGGATCTGAATATTGATTTTTGAGATCGTCCAGATCTGACCATAAGTCTCACGAGCCCAAACGAAAAGTTGGTTGTATTTCGGTACCCCTGCTTTTTCACATTTACTATTTACATGCAGCTTACGGCTAAGAATTCAAACTTCGAGATGGACGTAACTGATTGTACGTCTAGGTTTTCGACCAATTTAAATCACATATGTATATGTAATGAAAAACAACCACCCGTAAGTTACAGTGACGTCTGATTTCGTGGGTAAATTCTTGCCGTATAAACCTCATAAATCTCACTCTTTTCTACGTGCTTATACCATTAGAAGTAAAAAAAAAAAAGACATTGGAGCTAGATTGTAGGTATACATGAGTATCAGAAGCATTTAATTCTTCACTTCCTCGGTTTGTTTGGCCAAAATCTTCATAATTGTATTCATATCCCCCTTGACTTTGGGTTAAAAACTCTTCGTCATCACACAAATCAACCATTTTGGAATCACTATAATCACTACACCAATTAAACTAGAATTGTTTAGCCATCATACAAAATATGGGGTTAAGGGGCTTCCATGGATCACTTCCTAAATATCTCTATTGTGTAGCAGCCCACATCCCCCTGAAT
Source organism: Papaver nudicaule (assembly GCA_023529015.1). NCBI lineage: Eukaryota > Viridiplantae > Streptophyta > Magnoliopsida > Ranunculales > Papaveraceae > Papaver > Papaver nudicaule. The sequence continues at coordinate 9,148 of JAJJMA010027656.1, forward strand.
CAAAGCCGGCCCTCGGACAAAGCAAGCAATTCCTTGAATTGGACCACACAATTTCGGGGGCCACAAAATACATGGACGTCGCATGTAAAAGAAGAGTTTTTAGTGAAATGAAATCTTGGCTAAACAAAACATTTATTGCCTTAATACCAAAGAAAGCATGCCCCAGTACTATTAAGGATTATAGACCCATTAGCTTGTGTAATTTCTCTATGAAGATCATTACCAAGATTATTGCTAATAGATTAAAACCTTTGCTAGAGAAAATTATTTCGCCAAACCAGCATGCTTTTGTCAAAGGAAGGTCCATTTTTGACTCTGCAGTTATATGCAATGAGATCATTCATTCCTTTAAACACAAAAAAGGGGAGAAGGGTTGGATGGCATTGAAACTGGATTTTGACAAAGCATATGATAGAATTAGTTGGGATTTTCTTAAACAGGTTTTACAGAGTATTGGGATTCATGATTATTTTGTACAACTGATTATGAAATGTGTTGAGTCAGTAACATTCCAAGTTCTGATCAATGGGTCTCCTAGTAAGAGCTTCAAGCCCTTAAATGGTCTTAGACAGGGGGACCCTCTATCCCCCTATCTCTTTATCATTTGTCTTGAGTCTCTGTCTAGAATGATAAAAAAAGGTATTGAGGAGAAAGATATTACAGACATCTCAGTGGCAAGGGGTGCTCCAAAGATCTCACATTCCCTTTATGCTGATGATTGTATCATTTTTCTCAAAGCCTCATATAAAAATGCTTGCAATCTAAAAGACTTGCTTGATAAGTTTTGCAGGTGGTCTGGACAATCTATAAGTGTGGCAAAGTCCACTCTTTTCACATCTGCTAACCTTGGAAGGAGCTTCTCTAGAGGTATGGCAAGGGCTCTGAATGTGCAACTTACAGATGACCCAGGTAAGTATTTGGGCATTCCTCTACAATGGGGTAGAATAAATGAAAATACTTACAATGAACTGGCTGAAAAAATGGCAAATAGATTGCAGGGTTGGAAGAGTAAGACACTTAACAGGGCAGGTAGAACAACTTTAATAAGATCTGTCCTTGACCCAGTTTCAAATCATATCATGTCAGTCCTTAAGCTCCCTAAGAACATTACTTCTGTTTTTAACAAATACAAAAGAAATTTTCTATGGGGAGGGGATAAGGATAGGAAAACTGTACATAATGTGAGTTGGGACAAAGTATGCAGACCTATGGACTTTGGGGGCTTAGGTATTAGAGACATAGACCTCAATAACTTAGCCTTACTTGCAAAGATGGTCTGGAGGGTGTATGATAACACAGAATCTGAGGTGTCTAAGCTTTTATGTGCCAAATATTATGCTGGAAATGATATCTGGACATGTGAAGCTAAAAAGAAAAGTTCTGTAAGTTGGAGGAGCATTCTGAAGGGGAGAGATGCTATTAAGCAGTGTCTTAGATGGAGTATAGGAAATGGAGAGAGTGTGGACTTGTGGAATGACACATGGATGTCAAACCTACCCCTCTCTGTTTTGGCTAACACTAGTGAAAATGCACTTCCAAACTTAAAGGTTAGGGACATAATGGACTTCCATGCTAGAAGTTGGAATCTAAGTGCCATTGATAACTTCATTTCCTCACAGGTTGCAGATCAGATTAGAGCCATCCCACTGAATGACAATGGAAGCATGCCAGATAAAAGAGTCTGGGCAGGTGGCAAGAATGGAGATATTACAGTGAAAGAAGCTTACAACTTCTTGATAATGAACAAAATGGGTAATCCGGAACCCACCAAAAGCTGGAAATTTTTGTGGAAGCTACAGTGCCCACAAAAGATCAAATTTTTTCTTTGGCTGTTCTGCCAAAACAGATTAAATCTTAATGAAACTCTTTACAGGAAGCGGATTGGCTCACATCCAGGATGTATGTTATGTAATAATGATTTTGAAACCATTAACCACTTATTTTGCTCTTGCAGGCTATTTGGCCACTATGGAGGAAAATAAATAGCTGGACTGGCTTCACACCATCAGCGGAAAGGATATCTCCAGAAGTGCTGCACAATTGGTGTCAGCATAAAGGGAGAATTGGAGGAATACAATGGAGAGATTTGTTGCCTTTCATCCTCTGGGGTATATGGAAAGGCAAAAATGAATGGATCTTCAGAAAGAGAATTCTCCAGCCAACAAGAATACTAGCAAATGCAATTCGAGATGCAAGAGAATTTCATAGTGTTGTTACACGACGAGGTGAAAAACAACAGACAATGGCTGAAGTGATGGTTACTTGGAAATGTCCAAAGAGTGGATATATGAAGCTGAATAGTGATGGTGCCTCAAATCAGTACGGCTATGCTGGGGTGGGAGGTGTTATTAGAGGAGAAATGAGAGAATTCATTGCCTGCTATGCAGGACACATTTTCAAAAATGATAACAATATGGCAGAACTTTGGGCCATTCGAGATGGAATGATGTTGGCGAAAGAACTTGACATATTAAAGCTGGAGGTAGAAACAGACTCAACATATGCTATTCAGATGTGCAACAGAGAAGTCCAGATGCCATGGGAGATGCGAGCCCTGATGAATGACATTGAAGAACTAAAGCTTAACTTCGAGGCCATATCTTTTACACAAAGATACAGGGAAGCAAATGAGGTGGCAGACCACTTAGCAAAAGAAGGAGCAGCAAAGAGGATTGAAGGTGTGTGGTTAACTCAACCACCTGATGATATCACGTATTTGTTGCTTGCTGATCGTGTTGGAAGAGCAAATGCTAGAGTAGTTAGAATTTCTGTCTAGCCTTTTTTGGCTATGACCAATGTAGCAAAAAAAAAAAAAAAAAAAAAATTATAGATAATGTAAGAAATTCTATAGAGGCACCAATTAAATAAGTTATTTTTAATTCGAAGACAAAACAAACACGTTTTATTTTATTTTCTTTTAACAAATCAGTTAGAAGAAAATTAACATTAACATGAAAATTAGGGTTAATTAGTTCATCTTAGATTCTTAATTGTTTAATCATAATCAATGCAATTAATTAGTGTAAGTTTTTTGATTTTATCTTTGATTACATGATCTTGTTTACCGTATTAAAATGGATTTCTTTGCTCCACCATCATTCGTTTTTAATTTCATCTTCTCATTAAGCAGTTAAGAGGTATTTTTTCATTGGATTTTTTTGCTGCAACATCATTTACTTACGTGGTTTTCACGGTATGAAATGGCTTTTTTTAGCTACTTAAAATATTGAGTTATGAGTTCATTTGTTCCAATTTAGTTGTGGCATAATTGCAGGACACAAAAAAAAATCGCAAGGCCACCAAAATGTCAGGGCCTGCCCTGGATTAGTAGCCTTTCTAGTAATAAAACTCAATGTGGAGAGACCTGTGATTAATTATACTGCTAGTAGTTAGTTAGTTGGTACTCCCTCCGTTTCAAAAAGATAGACACGTTTGATTTTTTTTCGAAAATTAAGGTTCTTAATAAACTAACTATTAGAGCTTTTTTTTATTGTTTTTTTTTTAAGATTGGTTTATTGTTGACAAGTGTCATGGATTAATGAGAAAAAAAAATAATAAAAATAACTATAACATTAGTTTTATTAAGATTTTTAATTTTTGGTCAAAGTCAAAATGTGCCTATCTTTTTTAAACAGAGGAAGTACTTAGCAGGTGGGTTTGTTATATTATAGTCCTCCGAGTGACCAAAATTTTTTAAAAAAAAAAAAACAAAACGAAACGTAATATTTGACTGAAAAATCAAAGAAAAGGAAGAAGCGAAAGAGAAGATCAATCGAAAACCCATCTCGATTAAAAATGATGGAGGAGGTGACGATGATGTCCATGATATCTCCTTCAGCATCCAATTCGACTGCACCACCTGGTGGTGGTGGTGGTGGTGGTGGTGGAGCCAAGGAACAACAAGCAGCTGGAGTAGGAATACTGTTACAGATAATGATGCTTGTTCTATCATTCGTATTAGGTCATCTTCTTCGTCGTCATAAATTCTATTTTGTTCCTGAAGCTAGTGCTTCCCTTTTGATCGGTTCGTTCCTAAATTACTCTCCCTTTTATCATAATTTATTTATCAACCTAGGGTTTCACTTATTAATACTACTATTATCACTAATTTTGTTTATTTTCTTAGGTTTGATTGTTGGTGGACTAGCTAACGTTTCAAACACAGAAGCAAGCATCAGGTACGCTTTTCTTATTTCACTTTGTTTTGTTTACTAGGGTTTTATTGACTCATTCATTTCGTTTTTATTGGTTTTGCAGGCCTTGGTTCAATTTTCACGAGGAATTCTTCTTTTTGTTCTTGTTGCCGCCAATCATATTATATCCTCCCAATTGTTTTTGTTAATATTGCTTCTAATTTTTGCTTTCCAAAGATTGTATAGTGAATAATTGTCTCTCTTGACCTATAGTTTCCGATTACTCAGTCAGGATTCAGTTTAGCTCCAGTAAGTGGATTCTCAAAATGAAATGAATGCCTGTGATGCAATTCCGTAACATTTAGTCATATAAGATCACTCACCAGACTAATTCTAATTTTCATGTGTGTCTTTTTTTTTTTTGCAGAAACCATTCTTTTCTAACTTTGGAGCCATTGTTACATTTGCGATTCTGGGAACATTCATTTCTTCTATTGTTACTGGAGTTTTAGTGTAAGTAACTTGTTCTCTCTTTATTAGCACAATTCTTTCTTTGCTACATTTTTCCGCTTCTGATATTTGGCCAAAGAAGAATTATGCATTCGTTTGCTTCACCAAATTTCAATGGGGTTTGTTGGTTTGTTTGAGTTACAGATATCTTGGTGGTGTGTTGCTGCTCATGTATAAACTTCCTTTTGTTGAATGCTTAATGTTCGGTGCTCTTATTTCCGCCACCGATCCTGTCACTGTGTTATCCATATTCCAGGTATCGTATCTCGTCACTGTGTTACCCATCGTATTTATGCTCCTCTCGGTAATATACGTATGTGATGGTTAACTTGGATTAGAATATCAGTAATACATTAGGGAGCTAGTAACAAAATCATCAGATGTGTGGTGAGGTTGACGTCAAGTGGATTAGTTCGAGAAATGAACCATGCCTAAATTTTGTGCACCACATTGATAAGCATCAGCTAAAACTTAAGTCTTCGTTAAATAGGTGAGGAAGTAGGGAAAGGTGATATCTTTTGCACAGTGTTACTTTGGCTACCAAACCGAAGATGAGGCATCTTAATTCTACACAATATGACAAGAAAAAGTGAAATGATTGTAGAATCAGGTAGAAAAACCAGAGGACAGACCAGAGTGAAATTAGGGTATAAAAAAAGAAGAACACCAGAGGTGAGCAAAATAAGGTGAGGGATAGATAAATTTTCTTTGTAACATTAGCAAGAAGAAACGACGAACCCACAATTGTTGTGCATTCAACTTGTGACACTTGAAATTCTTAATTTATTTATATGCTCTGTAGTTGCTTTACTAACTTCAAAAGATCCTAATTTTTCTTGTTAGTATCAAGCTGCAATGCATTGACTTATTCAACACTGATTATTTCTTTTTGCACCTTTTTTATATTGAGAATTCTTTTGCAGTACTTCGATGAATGTGTATTATGTAACTTTCGCTTGATATGGCCTCTAACTGCAGGAACTTGGGACTGATATGAACCTATACGCCTTGGTGTTTGGCGAATCTGTTTTGAATGACGCAGTATGAGATTTAACTTCTTGCTATTAATTATGGTTATATTATTTTCTAGTATATTTGTTTTGGTATCAATTTGATTTGAATTTTGCATATATTTATGGGATTTGCTTGTTTTTTGCATGTTGGACATTTTCAAGATGGCCATTTCTTTGTACAGGTCAGTTTGAGGAGTTACTAATGTAAGAGCAGATTAGTCTTAAACCTCCGTGTACTGTATTTTAACCTTTCTAAGCCAAATGGTGTCATTTTTGCAGGACTATGTCATCAGTAAGAAGCCAAGCATCATCTGGGCAAAACTTCTTTCTTATCATTCTAAGGTTTCTCGAGACATTTGTTGGCTCAATGTCTGCAGGTAACTTTCTATATTCGTGTTACCTTTGTGTTTTGGGATCTATTTTATGCACGTGATCTCCCTTTGGCTAGCCTTTCTGACTTACTTTATTATTACCTTTTCATGTTTTTATTTGGGGGACTCCTTATCTAGATGATCTCTCTCACATTTTAGTCAAGCATCTTTCTGATCTTACTCTAAATGGGAAATTATGCTATTGCAGTCTTCTCTTTGTCCAGCAAATCAATTATAGCTATGCAACTTTGCCTTGCATATAAGTGTTTCCAATGTGGAATGCATCTTCTTTAGTCAAGTGGCTTGCTATCGAGTTTAAGTATTTGTTGATTCCTCTTTAATAATTGAGTGACTTCTCTTTGTCTAGGAAATCAATTAAATTCAGGATTTAAAATTAGTTACACAACTTTTACCTTGCATATCGTGGAATGCATCTTATGTAGACAAGTGACTCTGATATTGAGTTTGACCATTTGTTGATGCCTCTTTGGTAATTGAGTGACTTGAATTGAATTTAGTATTGTTTGAGCTGCCTAGTGATCAACTTATTTCAGATTTTGTCTGTTAACGCATGTTATTTTCCTTCAATTCTATTGACATATATTTCCTTCACAGGTGTCGGAGTTGGATTTACGTCTGCCTTGATATCCTTTATTGTTATTATTATTATTGTATTTATATATTTATTTTTTTGACATGCTTCAACAATCTGTCAGATTGTATTGACAATGTTTGAGCTGCCAAGTGGTCAACTTATTTCAGATTAGTGTTTGCCTCATACAATTACAGCATGATTACTTGAGACCTTAACCACTGAGCACCTTTTTAAGTACGCAGGCTTGGATGTTGACAAGTGAGTACTGCAGCATTTTGTTCTGTTTCCTATTCACAACTAATAAGGAACTGTATTGACAATGTTTTTGTGTTCTGCTGCTCTATCCAGTCTTCAGAACTTGGAGTGCTGTCTGTTTGTACTTTTCCCATATTTCTCGTAAGCATCATCCCCTACTTCATTTTTCTTTCAACTGTAAAAATCTTCTTACTTCCGCCATGTGATCCATCATTCTGCTTATTGCAATACAATATTATGGTCCACTTTATAGGTACATGCTGGCTGAAGGTCTTGGTCTTTCTGGCATTGTCTCAATACTGTTCACGGGAATTGTGAGTGTGTATCATGCAGGCTATTATTATGTAAACCCTATTGAGGAAGTACTAACACACTGTTGACCGTATTGGTATTTGTTTCCAGGTTATGAAGCATTATACATTCTCAAACTTGTCAGAAAACTCTCAGAGATTTGTTGCTGCTTTTTTCCATTTGATATCATCATTGGCAGAAACATTTGTGTGAGCCACACACTGTCCTTCAATAGTTTCTCCAGTTCTATGATGTGCTTCTAACTTGTAATAAGTGAAATATTATCATCTATCTTGACTAATTTTATCTCTTGCAGCTTCATATACACGGGCTTTGATATAGCTATGGTTCTATGATGTGCTTGTAACTTGTAATAAGTGAAATACTATCATCTATCTTGACTGATTTTTTCTCTTGCAGCTTCATATACATGGGCTTTGATATAGCTATGGAAAAGCATAGCTGGTCACACGTTGGATTCATTTTTTTTTCAATTGTATCCTTTTTGGCTGGCGTTTTGTTTTTTTTTTTTTTTTATATATATATATATATATATATAAATTGCTCTGAATATCTCATTTGTTGTTCCTTAACTTTCTTCTTTCATCATCCAGCTGTTTATTGTTATTGCAAGGTGCGTATTATAAACATTATTAACCCTGGTTTCCAACTTCGACTATCCATTTTTAACATTTATATTTTGATCTGATATCTTATCCTAAGTGTGACCTAACTGTTTCATGTCTTTCATTTCCATCCCCTTATATAGTTTAAACCGTGTTTGCCCTTTTCGTTTTCAGTAAGTTGGTAATTTGTTGGCTTCCACTTAGCATATGCATTTTGTCACGGCATCCTGTTTGTAAGTCAAAAAGGTAGAAGCTGTGTATATTAAGGCTTCACCTAATAGCAAAAGGTCAGATGTTAGTGTTTGCTTTTAAGAAAGTAGTCTGAATATCGGAGATTGCACTTAGTGCTAAGTCTCTGCTGCCAGTCCGGCACAGAGATGAAAGAAAATGTGCTGTGGTTTTTCATTCTGGTTGTAGTCTATATTGATTGAAATGTGGGATCAGCCCTTCAATGATTAAACCAGGCCTCTACATTTCGGGTGATTTTAATCATCTGTGTCTAGTTAACATGTGTGGTATTGTTATTTTAATGGAGCTGCAGTCCTGTGCCTTACCCACATTGGAAACTACATACAATGTGGACTGTTTTGCTGTTTTATAAAAAAAAAAATCATTTAAGTAGAACTCTGTGTGGGCAAAGTAATCCAGTTCCAAAGCTGGGATCAATTAAAGGTCATGAAATAATACATATCTAGCTAATTAGGCTAGTTTCTGAATTCGAGAACTAAGTGAAATATGTGCTGTTTCACCCATAGCCTTTATGAATTAACATACTGCTCATAAATCCTAAGTAAGAAGGTGGAATTCTTTATTGCTCCACATCCATGAAGCTAAATTAATCAGTTACTGAATATAGGAATCGCATGCTGCGTACTTGCTAGGTACTCATCTCATCTGTTTTATAGTCCATCTTTTACACCACAAATACGTCTTTGCCAGGAGATATGGTTACTCGCTCTTCCATCCTTTTAACTACTATTTGTTCGTTAGATATGGATCTAATATTATTTCTAATGGTGTATCATTCACTTCATTGATTTGGTCTGCAAGGTAATCTCAGGTTTTCAAACCTAGATACCCAGACTGAAACATTTGGGGTGCAATTCACTGCTTTATTCTAACTATAGAAACTATTAGAACATATAGAACATTTTGAACTGCTCCGATGTGATGCTAGTAATTCTTTCTTTCTTTCCTTTTTATCCATACCCTGTTTGAGGGTTTTTGCCCCTTGATTTTTAAGTTTCGGTATAAGAACTTAACTGCTCCCTAAATGTGTTCTAATTTTATCTGAAGGGCGGCGAATGTATTTTCTTGTGGATACTTGATCAACATGGTTCGACCGGCGAACAGACAAATACCTTCCGGTCACCAGAAGGCACTTTGGTATAGTGGTAAGAAGCTGTTACTTAAGAATGTATCCTGGCCTTTTATTGCATATTATCAACCGCGTGCAGTGCGTACCTTTTCAACCCCATGGCTTTATATACCGTTGTTGTATGGATGATCAGGGCTTCGAGGGGCGATGGCGTTTGCCCTTGCTTTGCAATCAGTTCACGATCTCCCCGAGGGACATGGCCAGACAATATTTACAGCGACTACTGCCATAGTTGTTTTGACGGTAATCTTGTGTGGTCTCCATTTTTTTTATGTCCAAAGTCTGTTGAACTCCAAACTCTTTCGGCGAGTAGTCGATATTAGTCTTGTTCAATGACTTTAGCATGATGTAGACCAACCTGATTTTCGAAATTAACAATCATACTTCGCGAAGGTGAAAAGAGTTCTCTACCTTCATGTAGACAATGTCTACTTGCTTCAGTTTTGTAGGGCACGTCATTTTTGCGTCACCTGCAAATATGAGTGCGTTGAAGTAAAGATGGATCAAAAAGAATGCGCATGCAGTACCAGGACATTTCAATACCATGTTAATATCATATTAAACAGCTGATTTCCTATTCCTTTTTGTCATCAGGAAACACGTAATTGATGTACCATCTATATGCATAATACAACAAAATCTGCATGCATGTGATGATGGAGAGACTTAACACACACTGTTTTTGTTAATACAAAAGCTTGAGTATTAGATCTGTGTTTCCTTTGTCGACATTTATAGATTTAGTGGCACACTGATCCCTGTCTTTGTTCTTATCCATATTGGGGATTATGATTATCATGGGTGATATTGCTTGTGGAGCTAGGTATGTTTTTGCTTGGGCAGAAGTTAGTTTCTTTAATCAGCGTGTTCTAAGCTAGTCGTAGATCACCCCGTATTATTTTTCTCCAAACGTCTACACAAGTGCAATATGGGTACATATCTAGATCGTTCATCTTTCTTACATATTTTTGTAGTGATGGAGACTCGCAGATGTTCTATTTTGCTATTTCCTTATTTTCTCTATCCTTTTTGTGCTTACTTATCATTTGTTACCATGTCTTATGATTATGTATGTACAAAGTGTTTCTCGATTTTTTGCTTGTTCTTACCGTAGCATATTTTGGGAATTATCTAGGTATTGTTGATTGGAGGATCAACTGGAACTATGTTGGGAGCCTTGCATGTTGTAGGCGATGGTCATGATGATGGACCCTTGGGGGAAGTAAGTTATTACAACATTAGTGAATTGCATATTGTTTCTACCTAAATAGGTGGCTACTAGGGTCTCTAGTGGGCCTTGGAGGAACTGTGGAAAGAAGTTACTAAAACATTTGTAAATTGCATATGTTTTATATCTAACTAGTTGACAATCAGGGCCGAAAATGTCTTGGGTCTATTATTTTCCTTCGATGACCGGTAGTTATCTGATACTACATCCACATAACCTATGCTGAAAAGGGAACTGTGAGACGTCCCGAAATATCTGGCTCTAACAAATATTCCTGTGCAGAGTTTTGTGTTCGGTTTTGTTTTAAGTTATGAGAAATCCATCCTGAAATATGTGGCTCGAACAAATATTCTCATGCAGAGTTTTTGCGTTTGGTTTGTTTTGAGATACGTGTAGCATAGACAACCAAGACCAAGCATGCACTGACATGGAAAAGCTTTCACGCTTTTAGGTATGAATTTTGTAGAATCTGTATTTGGTGGTAGAACAATGCTAGAAAATGAGCATTTTGTTCTGGTCCATAATTTGATGTACCTCGTGAAATTGCTAACCATTGATACGATATCCAAATATACATTAGAATCCAACTAACCGTACCTCTGGGAATTAGTATACCTGTTTTTAGCCTGATTAGCGGGAAAGACTAACTCATGATGAAAGACTAACTCAGTGCATACCTTTTCAATTTGCATAGAGTCCAGCTTACGTGTTTTAGATAATTTTTTAACAGAATCAAGCTGTATGAGTTGGTACCCATCCAACAATTGGCATTTGTTTCTTTCCATTTTAATGGGTAAATATCAACAGTTTTGTTGCATTACGTGTTTCAGAGTTTTGAGAACAGTGGCTATATTGCTCCTTCTTATGATGAAGGTGCTTCATCAGGAAGTAAGTTGAAGATGAAGCTTAAGGAGTTTCACAAAAGGTATTGTTTGAAGTTAATTTTTGTTATCATTGGACTACTCAGTCTGCTTATGTCATCTTTCCATCTTCTTTTTTTCACTTCTATATTCTTCTTTTCTCTGGTAGCAGCACTGCATCTTTCACGGCATTAGATAAGAATTATCTCACCCCGTTCTTTACGACACAAGGTGGAGATTCAGATTCGGATGATGGTAAGCTCATGAAACCTTTTTTCATGCATATTCCGACATACAGATTGCTTTTTAGGGTCAGTGCTCTGAGTTACTTGACCCAGGCATCAATAATATGTGCAAGTGCAACCTCATAAAGAAATCTGTGGTGCCTTTCCATTTAGCTTAATGTTTAACTAACCTACTGTAACCCACCAAAATCTAAAATCTAAGCCCTTTTGATTTGTCACATCGCTACACTTCCTTAAAATGACGCAATCTATTTGCTTCTCCTTGGAGGAAGTTCCTGTAAGAATAGGATATAGTGAACAACTACGAAATGTTGGTTGGTTGGACTGATGTAATAGCTACAAACCTAAATCAGTAATAGAAGAGTGTAGACAAGTCGGATCGTAAAATGAGTCAGAGCTTGTATAAGAAACTGATTCTGGTTTTTTTAAGAGAAGTAAAAATATCTACAAATGGATCCTTGGTTTCGAACTTACAGCCATGTGAGTCGGTAGTCTTACAGAGTTTAGGCGCCGTTCTATGTCATAGTGTGTGCTATCTTAAAATGAGAACCGGTTAAGCTAAGTTTTCTTTGCGTAATGTTTGAACTTGCTTTTTGTTAACATATTCACTATTTGGTAGGTGCCACTCAGTCCCATGCTTGTCTGTAAAACGTGTCAAATACCGACAGGTCACTTGGCCTGAGATGCTACTCGTGGTTATGTTACATTCTAGGTTATGTAAAATGTCTCAGTCACATTCTAGGTTATGGTTGATTAACAAAAATAAAAATCCGAAGTAAAGTTCAAGATAGAGCGGACATTTCTGATTATTTAATTATATTTCAGGAATCAATTTAACTACATGATGAAACCAAAATATGCCTATTACATTGTTTACCTCTTCTAAAACTTCTCTTTCTGTTTCCGGAGTTGTAACTTCTCTCGGTCTCTTTTGTTTCCTTATGTTTGTCGCAAGTTTTCTTCTGCATTGATCATTGGACACGGAATCTGCTCCCTACTCGTGCATGTTTATTAATTAAAATATCACACAGGTGGGCCAGGCCTACCAGCAGCAGCTCCAAGTTCTAGAAGAAATGGCAGGGGATTTCGCGGCCTTCATGGGTGAAGATAAGCAATTGATGGATTCTTTTTCGGGAGCAGTGGCTTCTTACATGATGAGCTGAGTAGCGTAGATTATCAGTTATAGCAAAGAATTTCTTGTTGTAAATGGATAGAAATGGAAGTGGAATTACTGGGAATCAATTTAACTAACAAAAATGCTAGCGTTTACACCCCATTACTGATATAAGAAAAAGGTGGTGGTACAGAAAGAAATGTAAGCAGCCAGAACTGCAACTATATTGTTCCATACAATTACTGACTATTAATGCAGGTTTACACGTGTATATACAGATTACATGTTATTATGAGAAGTTTATGAGAAGTTACAGTTGAATTGAATGAATAAGCAAACCATTTCTTGAACAAGGACTCGAGTCTTTCTTGAAGTTGATGCATGATACCTTCCAAGGGAACTAAGAGTCTTGTATCTTACTGGGATTTTGCATCTTGTGTCTGGCAAGGCAAACAAATAGACGGTCCACCGGATAGGCTCTTCATCACTGGTGGCTTGTCATTGTGTTCTAGACTATGGGCATTGATAATCTATGCTATGCACACTGACACTTCAATGAGTAGTGTGTACGCACCGATAAAGCTCGAGATTTTAAACATACTAGTCGGCAACCCGTGCTACGCACCGGGTAGGGTGATTGTTCCTGTTAAAGTGTGGCGGGGCTCCGCCCCACCCCGTGTATAATTGAAATGAAAGAAGCTCAATTAAAGTGATAAATATAGGTTACCATTAAAAGATCTCAATTAAAAAAATGCATACTTTTGCCGGTATCTTTTCTTGAGTCTAACAACATATTCATAGATCATTGATCTATTCTCGAGATTGGAGAAGAAATGGTATTCGAAATTAAAATTTGACCTTTTTAATTGATTTTCTTTTTGGAAAAGAGATACTCATGAGAGAGAGGAGGGATTTTCCCAAAAACTCTTCATGTGTAGCGAATAACCCGGTAGCCAAAAAAATTGATCTAATCCGCGTCCAACCGCCGATGTATTTGTATCCGAACCCATGGGGAAAACGCCCATCCCTATATATCAAAAACAAAATTGTTAATTTGCTGGGGGTTTCGCCACACCATAATTTAAATCTTTTTATCTGACATTGTTAATTTGTCATGCAGATGCATTAACATCTCTAATTATTTTCAATATAACCTTCTTTTTTCAATAAAAAATATCTAATTAATTTAGTAATCTGAAATCAATGCACACAATTTATTTTGTTACGCAATTGGAAATTATTTGTGATTTATGATTTCCAGCATATTTTTTTTTCCTGTGGATTAATATGAGAGAACGCAGCTGGTAAAATTGTAATCGTTGATTGTGAGTGGCGGGGCTTCGCCCGGCCCCGACCTTTCAGATTCGATGAAACATGTCTTAATTGTAACGAAGCTAACCTACTCCAAAAACAAAAATTGACTAATTTCATAAGACATGAGTAACATAGTTAATCAACAATTGCAACATACAACTGAAGCAACAATTATTATATATCCAATAGATAGCCATTAATTTAGTGTGACACGACTTCGTCACACCACACATGATTAACCAATTATCTAATTTACTCTATCATCCAATAATAGAGTTCATTATCAATTTTAACATACAACTAAAGCAACAATTACTATTTATCCACCATTTGCGTGTGACGCCTCTTCGTCACACCACACCATAATTTAAAATTGCCGCAATTTAGTTTCTTATCCAACATTGCGTAATGTTTGTATAGATGCACTAAATCATCACTAACTAATTTAGTAATAAAAAATCAATGCATCCCAGTCCAATATGATTTGTGAATTATGGTTTCCCGCATTATTTTTTCTCTGGATTTATATGAAAGAACGCACCTGTAAAATCGTAATTGTTAACTGGGAGTGGCGGGGCTTCGCCCCGGCCGTTCATATTCGATGTAACATGTTTTTATTGAAATGAAGCTAACCTACTATATAAAAAATATTAAAAAAAAAACTGATATCTTAAGACATGAATAATAGAGTTAATTAGCAATTGCAACGTACAACTGAAGTAAAAATTATTTTGTGTCCAATAAATGATTATTGATTTAGCGTGACATCCTACGTCATACCACACTAATTTGGATTTGCCGCAATTTAGTCTCGTATCCGACATTGTTAATTTTTTGTCCATATGCAGTAGATAATCATTATTTAAGTTAGTAATGTAAATTTAGTTGCAGACACGTATCTTAAATAACGCTTGAACCGTTTTTCAATAAAAAATATTTAATTAATTTAGTAATCCAATCAAATTACACAGTTTATTTTCTTATGCAAATGAATGATTTTTGAATTACGGTTTCCTTTTTATGGTGGATTAATATGAAAGAACGCACATGGTAAGATCTAATTGTTGATTAAAAGGGGCGGCGCTACGACCTACCCTGATCGTTGGTATCGATGGAACATGTTTTAATTGAAATGAAGCTAACATACTCTTATGGGGGAAAAACGGATATCTTAAGACATAAATAATAATGTTAATTAGCAATTGCAACGTACAACTGAAGCAAAAATTACTATATGTCCAACAAATGATTGTTAATTTGGTATGACATACCATCGTCATACCACACTAATTTAAAATTGTCGGAATTTAGTTTCTTATGCGACATTGTGAATTTTGTGTATAGATGCATTAGAACATCTTTAATTGATTTATTAATGTAAATCACGGTTTCCTGATTTAGTTGTAGACATGTTTACCTATTTAACCTGCATCTCCAGTGCCTCTTATAAGGAAATAACTATTGTGGACATATACCATTCATTATACCTAAGAAAATGAATTCATCCGACATGTAAGATTCAAATCCTACCCAACTTTTCGTTTCAGCTTCTCGCGCTCGAGCTCGTAAATAGTCCGCAAACACATCCTTGCTTTCCAAATTTTCCGGAGCTTGGTTAAGTGGCCGCGATAGTACTCTCAATAAATTTAATTCACTCTCCTCTTGCATACCAAATAGTAATACTTTTCTCTTCCCTCCACACCATCTGTAGGGGGTAAAACCCCTCGGAGCACGTGTCTCGCATCCAAGAAGCTTAAC
>JAJJMA010027664.1:0-16861 GCA_023529015.1 Papaver nudicaule
CTCTGGCAAGGCAAAACAAAAAGTCCCAAATTGGTTCCTGAATTGGTGAACCAAGCTTCGTTTTTCGAGCTTTTTACGGCGGTGCCTGTTATTGTGGGAGCCTTCACCTTCCATTTCAATGGTAAAGTGCACACCACTATGTACTGGTTAACAGCTTCAATTCATTGATATCTGCTCATCTATGTGTCTATTCCTCTCGCAGTTCATCCAATTGGAGCCGAACTTGGCAAGCCTTCTGACATGGTCACCGCTGTGCATATTTCGTTAGTTTTATGTTCAGCAATTTACTGCTTTGTTGGGTTCTTCGGGTACTTGCTCTTTGGAGAGTCCATTATGCCAGATATACTAGTCAATTTCGACCAAAGTTTTGGTTCAGCTGTTGGGTCAATCCTCAACGATGTGGTTCGCCTAAGTTTTGCACTTCATCTCATGCTGGTGTTTCCTCTATTGAATTTCTCTCTGAGGATCAATCTCGACGGACTCCTCTTCCCGAAGTGTCGTCCCTTGGCTTCCGACAGAATTCGATTCGTACTGTTAACTTGTTTGCTCCTGGTGCTGGTGTACATAATAGCAATAGCCATCCCAAACATATGGTACTTCTTTCAGTTCATGGGTTCAACAACTGGTCTGTGTATCGCTTTTATCTTCCCAGGCGCAATCGTTCTAAGGTACGCATAACATAATATCCCTTTGTCTGCACATTTACCACGCAATTATACCGATCTAATAAACCATGTTCTTCTTGTTTTGGTATGCAGAGATGTTCATGGAATATCAACAACGAGGGATAAGACATTGGCTGTAGTAATGATAGGTTTAGCTGTAATTACAAGCTCCATTGCCATTTTTTCGAACATTACAAGTTTAGTTGCGCGTTAAACACAATACAGTATGCCATATGCTAAATTTTTACCTCAATGATAAGAGGCCAACATGAAGATACTAAACAACGAAACTAAGCCGAGATCAGTGCTTTTTGTATACGGCTCGTTGTTACCTTTCTAATGCTTCTATGAATGGAAGTTGCTGTGTCTTTGACTGATAAGTTTCTATTTGAAAAGTGATTCAGGGGCTTCAGTTTTTTGAAATTTTTTGAAGCCCCTGCACTATTTACTTCAAATGTCCAGCCGAATTATAAGGGGGTGTAAAAAAATCGTGAAATGACTAAGTTAACCTTATACTAATTTATACTAATTCTTACCCAAATTTACCCCACCCTAATTACAAACATAAATACTTATATCCCACACAAAAAAAATCAAAACCTAACAATCAAAACATCAAAATTTCTCCCCTCTCTTCTCCTCTCTTACCTCTCTTTTCTTCTCCATTTCCTCTCCACATTTCTCATTTTCGAGTTTTTGATCATGGATGGAACCAAAACTGATGCAACAATGGAGCAGCAAAGATTAGCATCCAAACCCACTCTTTTGTTATTGATTTTAGTGCTAAAACTAGGTAAGATTCACTCCATGAAAATCGAAACTCGAGTTTCAGAACTACTTACGGCTGGCTATTAGAGCCGTAAGTCCCTCTTACGTCTCGCATCTCAAGAACAGCTAGCCGTAAGTAGTTTGTTAGGTAAGCCATTAAAGCTTCAGATCCAAGACGTAAGTTAATATTAGTAGCCGTAACTTACTTACGGCTAATACCGATACTATACTTAGCAGCCGTAAGTTCAATGTAAAATCAAAAATTTGTGTCGCAAGGTTAGCAGCCGTAAGTCCAAGTTAGCAGCCGTAACTAAACTTACGGCTGCTAACTTGTACAAGTTAGCAGCCGTAACTATTATATGTGCACTAGATGTATGGGAAAGCTTCAATAATATTTTCGCTCAAGTCATCAACTTCTCTGTGTAAGTTTCTAATGTAATTGCACGTCTCTTGAGAACTTTTGCTGCTGATACCTACACCAAGTCCAAGTAGTAGAAAACTAATTAGTAATCAATACTGTTATACTGAATGAAGAAGCTAGCTAGCTAGCTAGCCATGTCATGTCATGTCATGAGTATATCATCCGTTTACTTAAGGGCTGTTGCTAAGCGCATGCAAATGATAGAGTGAATCAACAACATCGATCTCACATAATGATTTTTTTCATCAGCCAAATTAGTTACGGCTGCTAACTTGTACTTACGGCTGGTAACCTTGCGACACAAAAAATTTGATATAAAGGAACTTACTTACGGCTGCTAAGCAAAGTATCGGTATTAGCCGTAAGTAAGTTACGGCCACTAAGATGGACTTACGTCTTGCATCTGAAGCTTTAATGGCAGCCTAACTTACGGCTAGCTGTTCTTCAGATTGCAGCCGTAAGTAATTCTGGTTCACGAATTTTTATTTTCATGGAGTGAATGTGACCTAGTTTTTCAATGAAGTTAGCCTCAATGGAAGGAGATACTTCTAGCTCCATTTCGACGCTTGATTCACTCATTTTGGTTGAGTGAATCAAGTTTTGGTTTTTTAGAAAAAAAGTTAGGCTTTTTTTTTCTCTCTTCTTCTTCTTCTCACTGATTTTCAGTTTTTGATTAAGTTTTTTTTTAAGTTTGTTAATCATACTTTTGGTTAATCACTGATTATCAATTTGGTTAATCACCGATTAACAAAACATAAAAGGGTAGTTTTGGTATTAAAAAAAAATTCATAGGGGGAGAGCACAATTACTTCGGGGAAACTGTGATCCGAGGGCTTCAGTTTTTTTCGAAGCCCCTGAATCACTTTTCTTCTATTTTACAAATCTACACAGTATCTTGTCAAAATCAAACAGCTTACAGGACCTAAAAGCTAAACAGCGCATGCCTAACAATGATCAAACAGCTTACAGGACCTAAAAGCTAAACAGCGCATGCCTAACAATGGCCAGCTGCAACACAAAATAGAACTTAAGGGAGTAGGAGGAATCCCAACAGGGAGATTAAGCTAGATCTTCGATGGAACAAACCATGCACATTTGACAGACAATGCGATAAATTCTTGTTGAGGTTGTCAATGCCCCATCAGTCTAGTACTAAAAATTCGTGCTGCATATGCAAATTGAGATACAAAATTATGAATCGGAAACCATATCGAAGAGGCTTCATAAGGATATTGAAGATGCATGTGTGGTGGTAATTGGCTTGGATGAAGCATGCATCAGTGATTCCCTGTGTAGGTCGATGCTCCACAACCACAACGCCCAATGTAGTACTTTGTATATAAACTTAAACAGCTTAGTTACATTTGACAAATGAATTAAACAAAGATACAAACATGATCAAAATCCAAATAAACTGGATTATTTTTATCATATAATTAATAATTTAGTTCCAAAATTGAGTCATGAGATATTTCACTTATAATTTTGTAGGCTTGATAGCTATCTTGATACCCGCCATGGCAACCAACCACCATAACTTCATGCTGATGGTGATAAGTTTAGCCTGCTACATTCTTAAACATATTTTGTTAGTAAATCAATTTTGACGAAATCAGTTTACTCCAGTGTCTTACTCCGTTTGATATTTTGGATTTGAAGTCACCGCCCCGATGCAAACTTTTGACAAGGTATATTGATGAATATGTTTTACCAGATACATCTTCTGTGTCATACAAAGACATGTACTTTGAGCCTGAAAGTTTACCAAAACAACTAACAATCTATGAACCTAATTATATACACAAAACTTTCATGGAGATGCAATGTTGAGCGAAAAAGAAATGAACGTACCATTATGATTCATGAGAAAATTGTTTGAAGGGTGAGGGGAACTCGCATTAAGCCCAGGCCCATCTTAGAGTTTGTACCAAAATGTAAAACAAAACAGCTTATAATGTAAGGTCGGATGGTCGTAACAATAGCCGTCTTGGCAAACAAACCACAGCAAACCTACTAAATTCCTGCTCATATATCTTGCCAGTAGGTTTTTAACGATAACAGTTTACTCCAATATCTACTCCATTTGCTGATGCAAATTTTAAACGAGGTATTGACTATTGATTGACATTATGCGCTGATTTTGGCGCTGCATACTTTACTTTGGCGCTTCAAAGGGTGACAAAATAGGGTCAACGGGAATCAAAACCAAAAACCCCTTATAAAAATGGACTGTTTTACCCTTATTACAAAAACAAAAAAATAACTCCTCCTTCACTACCAATGCCACCACCACCCCGCCACCACCCCTGATAATATCTCCGCCACCACCATCGCAGCCCTAAAACCCATTCTTCTTCTCTGAATTACCAGTGACGATAAACCATAACCACTTCTGATCTCCCTCAAATTAGGATCTCCCTCAAATTAGGATCTCCCTCAAACCATAAACAATTCTGAACAAACCCCATGTTTTCAATCATGTTTTCATTGTTTTTTTAGGTTAGAATCATCGATTTGGGGCTGTTTTTTTCGCACCAGTTGGTTTTACGGTTTGGATTTCATACGAAACCGAGGCGTAAACTAGTTTTTACGTCTTGCGATTCTTCATGAAGTAAGGCGTAAAATTGTTTACGCCTTGCAACCAAACCGTAAAAGATGCCCTAGTTTTGCCCTAGAATGTTTTACGCCTACCAAACCAAGGCGTAAACATTTTGGAATGTGCTCACAAAAATGTGAACCGTAAACATCAAAACCAAACCGTAAAAAAAAAATGCAACCAAGCCGTAAAACAAAATATTGGGGCATGAAAAATGAATTGGGGCGTCAAAACCAAACCGTAAAAAAAATGCAACCAAGCCGTAAAACAAAATATTGGGGCGTAAAAAATGAATTGGGGAGTCAAAACCAAACCGTAAAAAAAAATGCAACCAAGCCGTAAAACAAAATATTGGGGCGTAAAAAATGAATTGGGGCGTAACAACATCAAAACCAAGACGTAAAAACTGAATTTAACGCCCCAATTCATTTTTTAATGCCCCAATTCAATTTTTTACGCCCCAATTCAGTTTTCACTCCCCAATTCAATTTTTACGCCTTGGTTTTGATTTTTACGGTTCACATTTTTGTGAGCACATTCCAAAATGTTTACGCCTTGGTTTGGTAGGCGTAAAACATTCTAGGGCAAAACTAGGACATCTTTTACGCCTTGGTTTGTAAGGCGTAAAATCTTTTACGCCTTGGTTTGTAAGGCGTAAAATCTTTTACGCCTTACTTCATGAAGAATCACAAGACGTAAAAACTAGTTTACGCCTCGGTTTCATATGAAATCCAAACCGTAAAACCAACTGGTGCGAAAAAAAAACAAAAATCGATGATTCTAACCTAAAAAACAATGAAAACATGATTGAAAACATGGGGTTTGTTCAGAATTAGTACATGAGACGCATATTGGGGTCTTTAGACTGATTAGAGACAATGAATTTTTCGTATCGGCGATGAATCGAGACGAGGAACGAAGGAATGGGAAAAATGAAGGAGAGGGAAAAGATAACGAGTAGAGAATGAGAAATGAGAAGAGATAAGTTTATTAGTTTTTGTTTTTGTTTTAGGATTAGGGTTATAAAATTTAGGTTATTAGTTAAGATTTAGGGGTTTTTTAATCTGTAAGGGTATTTTCGACTTTTCATACCTTTTTAGACATCCTTATAACTACCCTTTGGATGGTTTTATTACTTTGAAGCGGGAAAGTAATCTCTGCAGCGCCAAAATCAGCGCATTTGACATTTGAGTAATATGCCGAAGTGGCCGACATAGCCCAAACACCCACTGTGATCGAAAGCATTGGCGTTATGCCCAGGCCCATCTGAGGGTGTCAGCTGTGGTTGGGTCGATACTACTTTGCTTTATTTACCAGGCCCATTCAATTTATGTTGAAGTGTGGCGGTAAGAATCGTGCAGAATTGTGAAGGGATAACCTTTTTTTGTAATGCCTCTAATCATTGGCTTTTTACGAGATAAAACTTGGCTGCGGGCTCCAACTATCCGGAGGGAAATTTCAGAGCAACCAGCTACGATTTGATTAATCCTTCACATCTCCTATAACCAAGTGAGACAAACAAGGATGCAAATCGGACGCGATTGGTATGGATGCATCATCATTCTTTAACATTGAACACCCTCATTCACTATTACCTTACATAGAAAGACTTCTTTCCCAATACCAAGGTCACACACGACCCAATACTTGAAAGTATACTTCAAATGGATTGTAAATTCCATCACCAACTGATCACAAACTTGTAAGACCAACAAGCTTTGCAGTATTGACTTCATCATAGCTAATTAGCAACAAACGAGGAAACAAGACCACAACCAATTGCCTTGTATGCCACCTGTCCCTCCCTCTAACTATCAATGTTCATATGCTTCTCCCATAACGAAATATCGTCCAATTAATACTTGGCCTTTGGTCAGACTCCTCCAAATTAAGGCAATCTTGTTTCCATACCTTCTATGAAGATTTCAAGAATGACCCATGCCATTCATATGCATCATCACTTCTTTGTTATTTTATATTCCCGCATCTACTTCTTCAAGCATAGCGTAAGCTTGTGCTACACATTGCACAATCTGGAATGAAATGACTTGATGATTCTGAGCATCACCATAGTGCTCAGGTAAGCCATCTTAACCAATGACTATTGCGGACTAAATTCCTTCCCTTGGACAGTTGTAAACAAGGCCAACATCCCTTGCAAATGAGGCACCGCTGCCTTCGTTCCATGAAGCAATGCATATCCTACAGAGATAGCATTCTTCCTTTAACTTGGAACTCATTTTCCTGCCCATATACATCTGGTTTACCTTGTCATTACTCTTGGGCAAGTCACGCAACTATGACTGATTTGCCTTTGACAAGAATGTCCGTTGTGGTTCTAGGCCAAATGCCGGTCTTTGAGCTCCCTAGCCCTTGCATTTTGACTCCACTTCTTTACAACCAAATGTAAATGCACTATGCCCACTCATGGCATCTTCTTGTTCATCTCTAGTATCGACAAAGAAACTTTGATTAACGTAAGACCTTGGTGTATCGGTTTTCCCCTAACTTACGTTCTTTCCTTCGGCCTATCAACAAGACATATGCTAGATAAGAATTGACCATACAATTCTTTTCACATGACATCCCAAATGCCACAAAACTTCTGGCCACAACCGGAATTACATTACCACAAAGGTATATGCATCGAGAGAAACACGCATACTCTTCCACCCGACTGCCACAATGAGATATCTCGCCTTCTATGCCAATAGTAGGTTCTCATTTCTTTTACCTCTTGCAAAAGACAGCAACATACTATGTGTCCAGGAATTTTCGTAAAATTCCCATTACATCTTGTAATACTTGGTATTGACAACATTACGAAAGGTTTCTTTTCTAATGCTTATGCTTCTTGCATACTTGTGATAATCATGGACTTAAAAACTCTGACTTGCACCATAGAAGTCAGCAAACTCTTGTGTTTTATCATTCTACAATTTGAATACCTTCAATTCAATGGGTTCTTCCACGAACAAATGACACCAACACGAGTCAAAGAGAGAAAATCTTCGCAAAACTAAAGCCAAATCAGAGCCAATCATGCTCTGAAACCACACTGTCACACCCCCAAATTAGCGTCAACCAATTTTGGCCTAGGAATGACTCAACAACACTAATGGTTCAATGAATCAAGCTTCACCCATCAATGCTCAGCCTTACACACTTGCTCAATTCAAGTGCACCCACAATATATCATCAAAGATTGGCAACGGAAGTCTTTCTTCATTTTCTCTCATCCCTTAGTACGTCCCATACTGCACCAAGGCTTTGCCATGCTACCAATTCCACACAATATCAACATCAATCGGGAACAAACAATTAGAAGCAACAACTCATTTTATTACTTCAAGGAAGAATACAAAAATCACCCAAAACAGGGCTACAAACGACCATCACTCCCAAGTGATGTCAAACTCCCTACAATGGCCTAAAAACTCTGCCTAAGCCTATGGGATTTATCCCTCTGTTTCTCCTAAAATGAAGAACAACAACTACAAACATTTTCTGGCCTATAAATAGCACCAGAAACACAGCCAACTCGTGTGCAACCGCTGCACAAGCTATGGCCAGACATCTGGCCATTGGCAGTTTCTGTAGCCGTCAAGTATGCTAACCGCTAGTAGGCCAAACAATGCCACACCTATTCCCATCAGTTACCAAAGCAAAACACGGTTATAAAGCCTCTTTATAACCGTTATCCAAGTCCACCTACTCATGCCACGCATCCTCATGCCATAGCTAACTCTTAACCGTCAATATGAGCCTTTCCAAGCCATGCCATGCCATTTACGCCAAGGCCATGTGCCACACTTGGATGGGTGCTACAAACAGCATGCACACATGCTAATAATCCTTCTAAAGTCATTCATAGCTTTGGCTCACAAGCCTTAAGCTTCCTTGCTACCTTTGGCCGAGTACGGACTAACAATAACGCGTTTGGCAGCGCCATTGCCCTCATGCATTACCAAATCCTTGGCCAAGCTTTGGCCTAATGCCAAGGTCATTCTCTTGACCTTTTCCATGTCCTTGAATGCTTACTCGAGCTGGGCCAACTCAAAATCCTCGGACACTTGACATTGACCAATCAATGTCATATGCATGTCAAATGGCCTTCCTTGTCTTAGCTTAATGTCGCTTCCTTGTCGGACTAATGGAGCTACATTTGCTAGGCCATTTGTGCAGAGGATAACAATATACCTTTAGGAAACCATACTCAGCAACATACTTGTATCCAAGAGATTCAAGTACTCCTAACGAAATCAAATTCCTCCTTAAATTAGGCACATGTCTAGCCTATAAAAGTGTAGTAGTAACACCATTCGAAAGAACCTGGATAGTACCAAACCCAACTGTTTTGCAGGTATTTTAATTACCCATCATAACAGTACCATCGTTCACTTCTCTGTAAGTGGTGAAACATTCCCTTGTGGAACACATGTGATACGAAGCTCCAGAATAAGGCATCTAACCATCATTGAGATAACTCTTTGATGTAACAGCTAGCACCTCATGATCAAAGCCACACATTGGCTCATCCAAACTATCACTTCCTTCTGCCATCGAAGCAATAACCTTAACTGAATCTTATTTCTTATACTTACCATCCTTAACCTTTAGCCTAGGACAATCAACCTTAAAGTGATCAGGCTTATGACTGTAATAACACCCATCACTGCCACTCTTCTTTGACTGGTTCTTAGACTTAAACTTCTTGTTACCATTCTTCCCCCTCTCAACTAAAAGACCTCCAGCATGAACTTCATCATCACATACTTGTCGCCTTAAAGCTTTTGCTTGTAAAGCAGAAACCACATCATCTAAAACTAATTTGTTGTCACCTTCAGTTTTCCCATTCAATAAGTAATCAACAAAGGTCTCATACGATTGAGGTAAACAACATAACAACATTATTGACTTATCCGTATCAGAAAACTTGACACTGATATCAGCCAAATCCGAAATAATCTTATTAAACTCATTAATATGATCAACCAACAACTTACCCGAAGCCATCCTAAAGGCATAAAGTCTGCGCTTCAAGTAAAGTTCTGAAGCTAAGTCCTTCTTCAAGTAGAGCTTCTCTAATTTTCCAAAACGTCTTTGCCGAAGTCTCACCAGCAAAGTTGTGAGTAATCTCCCTCGACAAACACAACCGAATAGTTGAACATGCCTCCAAATCAAGTTCAATCCACTTCTCATCCGTCGTACCAATTGGTAACGGTGCTGGCTTGTCCTTGAGTGTCTTAACCTGCTTCATGCTAATAAGAATATCCTTAACATCCGTTTGCCACGATGTAAAATTATTATTCCCATTGAACTTGATGATATCAAATCCATGCACCTTCGAAAAACCATCACCAGATGTAGAGCCAAACATCTTTACTTCCTACAATAATCTTCTCCACGCTCACAGCACCACTTGTTGGGATTACAGCAGTAATCACACCAAGAACTTGTCCTTTGGATTAAGTAGAACTAAAGATAAAGATGCTAACACACAAAGAAGAATAACAAAGCAAGAACACAGGGATTTAACGTGGTTAGACGTACCTACTCCACAAACAGCAACGATCAACTCTTATTGATAGAACCAATTACAAGAGACACCAACACCTAGCTCTCTCTGTAATAACCAGAAGGTCTATCACCCGATTGTACGTATCTAACAGGCTTAACACGATGCCTATATATAATCTTACATAACTTGAATGCCAAGGTACATAGGCGGTAGGACTTACCAAAGATATCGCATCTTTGGTTTCCTAAGTTACACCACTGTGTACAACTCAAACTCCTAACTATACTAGGAAACCTACCAGATGAGGCTAGCAGACGAGGATACCAGACAAGGCTGGCAGACATACTAAGCCTAGAATACTCAAGAAACTTCGACAACTCTAATACATATGACAGACAATTGGATAAATTCTTGCCGAGGTTGTCAATGCCCCAACAGTCCGGTACTAAAAATTAGTGCTGCATATGCAAATTGGGACACAAAACTATGAATCGGAAACCATATCGAAGAGGCTTATATTGAAGATGCATGTGTGCTGGTAATCGGCTTGGATGAAGCATGCTGATTCCCTGTAGGTCGATGCTCCACAACCACAACGCCTAGTGTAAGTACTTTGTGGCCAATTTTACTTGACCACGACCAATTATAATAGGCCTTTGTTCACAAAACAAAGTAGCCAATCAATAATAGTTAACAATTATTAACGGGCTTGGACTTATAAGTCATCTACCTTAAGTTTCCTCCCTAAATTTGGCCCCATACGTTAGTATTTGGCCCCATGAAAAAATAATTCCGGCGGTTGTTATATAGCAAAATCGGAAAACCCCTTATAAAAGATGACTGTTTTACCCTTTCTGAATTAGTTGCTAATTAGTTGATTAGTTAGTTAATTCTGTTTATAGTTAAGTTAGTTTGATTAAATTTAAGTTATATAGTCAGTAGAAAATCATTTGAGTGGGAAAATAGTTGTAGAGAAGAAGGAGAAAAAAGTTGGAAAAGTTTGAAAAATTAGGGTTTTTGAGAAAATGGAGAAAGAATACACCGATGATGAAGCCTCTAGTAGTGATGAAGATGTTGATGAATCACCAAACGAGTTTGATCTTAATTATGTGAGGGAGCAAGAATACATTCACAACCAACGCCTACGTGAGGAGCTCGAGAGGGAGCGAAATGATGATTATTATCATGAAGTTCCTCAAAATAATGAGGTACAGGTGTTACGCAACTCGAATGGTGTTTGTCTAGCTTGAAATGCAGCTTGAAATCTTGTTTGAATGGAAAAAAGATCAAAATTTGTCATCGGGTTTAGCCTTCGAAACCCATAATCGTTGTATGATCAACAAATTATCAAACGATTGTTGTTCAGTAGTAACAACAATCGTTGAAAGATACGAATTATAAACAACGATTCTGGCTTTTTAATGGAAGCTTGGTTTGCAGAACCAGAATCGGCTTGTCTAATCCTATATAACCGTCGATTTAAACATTGATATTTTCTTCAAGAAAATGATCAAGTTATTAATCGTCGGTTCTTGGCAAACATATAAGCCGATTGTAGAGTACAGGAGACCTAGAATTTCGTCGAACTTTAATCGGCTCATATTCAGTTTTGTATGTGTCAATTGTAGAGTACATGAGACCTAGAATTTCTTCGAACTTTAATCGGCTCATATTCAGTTTTGTATGTGCCGATTGTAGAGTACAGGAGGCTTTCAATCTCTTTGTAACTCTAGTCCGCTCATATTCAGTTTAGTATTTGCCGATTGTAGATAATCGGTGCTTATCGTTGTATATATGAGACGATTTTGGTATCTAACTTCCTTCTCCAATTATCGTGTCTAAGCTACTGCCTGATACTTCTGCCCACTATCAAACTGATTTGGTATGCAACAACATAATCTTGATTTTTCATCATTCATTTGAAAACAATTTCTATAAGTATATTGATCTAATTGCTTTTTGGTTTTCTCCGTGAAGACATGGAACACTAAGGAGGAAGCAAAGGCTTGGTTCGTAGAGAAAGGCAAGAAGCTGAACCAAGGTCTAGTGTTTGGCAAACGTTCAAACATAAATCGCTTGGAAATTGTTTGCGAACGAAGTGGCGCCCCAACAAGTCATTGGAGCAAGTCTAAACCATATGTGAAAAAGAGTGAGAAGTGTGAGTATAAATGTAAATCAAGGAAGTGTCATTGTCCATTCAAGATCGTAGTAGGTCACAGCCGTTTAAGAGGGTATTTCCTACGTAGGGTTAAGAACGGTCATCACAACCATGATACTCCTCATTCTCTTATTGGACACTCTTCCGTTTGTGGGTTAAAACCCCATGAGAAGGAAAAGGTGAGGTCGATGATTGCAAGCCGGCCAATCGATATCCTAAGGGCGATAAAGGTGGATGATCCAGGGAACTTGTCTATTTTGAGGCAAATTTACACTGAAAGAGCCGCACAAAGGAAAAGGTCATGGAATGGTAGAGAGATTATGGAACAATGTGAATGGCTAGTCGAGAAACAGAACAATGTGAATGGCTAGTCGAGAAACACAACTACACAATGAGGAAGCAAGTCGTTGATGACAAAGTGCAACGTATTTTCTTGGCGCATCCGGATATGATCGAATTGGCTCGATGCTTCTATCCAATTTTGTTCATTGACTGTACTTATAAGACGAATAAGTACAATATGCCATTGATGAACATTACTTGCCACACATCGGATAAACAAACTTTCACGATAGGTTGGGGTTTTATGGATAAGGAGAACGAACTGAGTTATGAATGGTTTTTAGAAACTTTGAAGGATCTTTACTTACCCGGTCAAGCTCCAAAGATTATAATAACGGATAAGGATAGAGCACTAATGAAGGCCATAGAGGTTGTTTTCCCGGAAGATCAACATTTTCTTTGTACATGGCACATACAATGCAATATCAAGACGAATTGTAGGCATCATATTCAAAAGCCTAAGAAACCTAGAGCCATTCAGCGTGACATATTAGAAGAAGAGCGTGTTAGCAAACTAACGGAGGAACAAAAAACGGAAGAGAAGAAGATAGCCGATGCCGAATATATTAAGGCTGGAATTAAATGGTTGGAGTTTCGACGTGATTGGGATAACGTGGTACATTCGATGACTATTGCACAGTATGAATGCATGTTGGCGATCTTCATAGCTACTTGGAGTGAGGTTGCCAAAAAGGCGGTGGATTATTGTACGGAACAATTGTTGGGGCCTTACAAAGAAAAATATGTGTATGTGTATACCTACCAGTATAGGCATTACAAGAATGAGGCAACAAGTATAGCGGAGGGATGTCATGGCCGTTTGAAAAAAGCCACTTCATGGGTGTGTTAACAATGTGGTTACGGTTCAACAAGCTATCCATATCTACACAAATGATGATATCACTAAGATCAAGTGCCAAATGGAAGACAGCAGGTGCAAGAGCATGAAGATTTACGAGAAAGAGAAATGTGAAGACTGGTACAAGCTTAAGGGTATTCTCTATAGGGTGTCGCATTGGGCAATAAACTATATGATGACAGATTTGGCATACTACAGGAAGTACGAGGCAAGAGGGCGTAAAAGATGTAGGGGTAAATGTTCATGTTTGACAATGACGGCCCTTGGGCTCCCTTGTCGCCACATGATTGCGGATTACCCGGGGGAAATACCACTTGAGGCCATTGATCCGTTTTGGAGGCAATTCTCTTTCACACCTAATCCAATTGCAGCTCCCGAGAATCACTCTTTTCTAGATTTGGAAATTGTGAAAGCCATGGTCGCAAGCTACCCCTACAAGAACAAGGTGCAACAACAATGTTTGATACACGATTTGGAACTCGTACAACACCCCCACAAGAAACCTGCCGTCGAGGAGCCAATGGTACAAAAGTCCGTAGGGAGGCCTCCTACCAACATGGATAGAAGCAAGGAGAGGCAAGAATTGAATGATTACCTCAGAGGCCAAAGAGACGATGACTCCACAAGGTGTGACCCTTCACAACATGTATATGCGGAGGCAAGGTACAAAGAAGACGAGCCTAGGGAGTCAATGAAAAAGAGACGTGCGAATGGGCAAAATGTGAAGGCAAAGACTCCTAAATTTCTTTCGCAAGGGACTAAACCAAGTGGGGAAGATGCACGTTCAAATGGTCCAAAGTTTTTTTTCGCAAGGGAGTGTAGCTAGCACAAGCACAAGACAGAGACTGAAGCAACGAGCAAGGCAAATGGGTTCCATGAATCAAGAAAGGGGAGATTGTGAAGTGGTTACTCTAAGATCCGCACTTGGCGATCGAAAGACTCCAAGGGATGCACTTGGTAGGCCTCATAGAACTTTTTACACAATATTCACGGAGTACTTTGACCATCTACCAAAAATCATCCGTCCTTTCGTATTATCCACCGACGACGTCGATGATGATGGAGATTGTGGTTTCCATGTTGCTTCGGAGCAAATAGGGCATATGGGATTGTCGGGTGAGCTAACTCAATGCCAATATTTAAGGGAGAAGATGGCGGTGAAACTAGTGCAACACAAGGAGTTCTATATTTCGATGATGTTGGAAGGAAACAAGGAAGAAAAAGAAGAACGTTTTAGGAACTTGGTTACTCGCATACAAGGCCCGGAGAGGGGAGCACCAACTTTGCGTAGGCATTGGATGTTGATGCCCCAATGTGGGCATCTCTTGGCGGATGCTCTTATTTGCGTTGTTCATTACTTTGGTGGAGGGCACAAATATGACATTCACACCAAAGGAAGCAAGGTGCGGTGGAGCGCTAAGGGATAGAAGAATTGTTATAGTCAACATCAACAAGATCCATTTTATCGGTCTAAGGTTAAAAGAAGATTGTCCATTACTTCCGCTTTGTAGGTTTTCTTATTGGCCGGGGTTCACCAACAATGATTCTGCAAAATGGTTGGAGAAATACGAGCCTAACATGAAACGATGGAATAAATTATCCGGGAATGACCCAAAGGAGCGTGTAATGGTTGACTTGGATCCATATGTGGTAGACTTGGCCTAGTATTAAGTTTGGTTTTATGAAGGGATTGTCTTATTTTGGAGCTTTCATATGTTGTATTTTGCATTTTGAACAATGATTAATGTATGTATGAAAGTGTTTCGGTTTAACATTAGCATGTTTGAAAGTTCTGTGCTATACATTCGGCGTATATTTAACTTATACAAGGCCGATTATCAGGTATAATCCTGATAATCGGCCTTAATCGGTTTTTCCAAATAGAATCATCTGCCGATTTTACACAAACATAAAAAAGGAAAATTCAAATGTACAAAATCGGTGAATGTATATATATTTATACGCCGATTAAGAAGTTACAGGAGAAATCTATTTCCAAGTTACCTAAATCGTTCACAAAATTAATATATATACACCGATTATGAAGTTACAGGAAAAAACCAATTTGAAGTAAACTTAATCGGTCACAAAATTTATATATATACGCCGATTGTGAAGTTTGAGTGGGAAAATCCAATTTCAAGTAAAAGCGATCGGCGTATAAATTCTTAATGGTAAACCTATTTACGCAGACAGAAGAAGTAAGTAGTAGAACATAACATTCATCCATAGATCAAGTCTTAAACTGAAACACGTAATCCAAACAACATGTCTTAAAACAAGAACAAAAACAAGAACAAGTTTTTAAACCATCTAAAGTTCTAACTACTTAGACAATTAATGATCATCACCACAAGTATCTAACGACGGCGCTTTGCTGGGAAACCAGGAGGATGGTCGAGATCATCTTCAGCAGCAGCAAAGGCGACAGCAAACCTGGCAGCAGCAACACTAGCGGTGGCAGCGGCAGCAGCAGCCTTATGAGCTTCATCTACAGTATCCAGTTCTTCACGCAGCTTCACAGCCTTCTCCATTTCCTTCCAGTCAGCCTCCTCTTTGCGGAACTCCTCGATCTTCTCAAGCCTTTCAGTACAATAGTCAATCAACTCGTGAATTTCCTCCACAGCCAAAAGCTTGACGAGACGAACACACTCTTCGAGAAACGTCTCATTACATGGAGTACATTTGACTTGTCGTACTCTTTCCAGATCTCGGGGTTTGATCCTCTCATCGTCCATTTATGTAGCACCAAATCGGCATATATTACAAACATTGTAAACCGATTATCAAAAGCAAAATTCACAATCGGTTCATATGTATCACTACATCTAACGTTTGATGTTCTAAAAAAACATAATTGGTCTATATATAGGAAGTTATCCACCGATTACAAAACTACTTAACTTGCATGCCATTCCACATGAAGAATGAAGTCATCAATAATCGGTTCATATATATCACTACATCTAACGTTTATTCTTCTTAAAAAACATAATCGTTCAATTTATAGGCAGTTATCCACCGATTACAAAACTACGTAACTTGCGTGGAATTTTACATGAAGTGCTGATGATCAATAATCGGTTCATATATATCACTACATCTAACGTTTATTCTTCTTAAAAACATAATCGTTCAATCTATAGGTAGTTATCCACCGATTACAAAACTACGTAACTTGCATGGAATTTTACATGAAGTGCTGATGATCAATAATCGGTTCATATATATAACTACATCTAATGTTTGTTCATATTAAAAACATAATCGGTGTATATGTGATAAAACAGAAAACAATTGTTGCTAGTGAAGATGAACAATCGTTGTATATGTTGTTTCAGATCCAACGATTCTGGTATTATCAGCCGAAAAAATTACCGAAAAATCAGAGTTTCATGCAACCAAATCACGTATAATAAGCAACTAACACACTAAAAACGCTTGAGATAAGATTACACACCTTTGACGAAATTTCCGGCTTGATTCTCGAGTGGACGGATTCGAAATTTTTTGTTTTTGTTTTTTTTTTTT
>JAJJMA010027686.1:0-10535 GCA_023529015.1 Papaver nudicaule
CCACGATTATAACCTCTTTCTAAGTGGGTGTCACGCCACAACTGTCGTAGACCGCCAGACCAAAACCCTAATGTAACTCCCCCCATTTGTGACTCGTTTTGACATCTTTGTTGAATGATGTGTATGACTCTTCATTCAAGTAAGTTCGTATTGACCTCGTTGACCTTGCCATCATTGGATGTTGGTTCTTTAGCAATACTTATTATAAGGATGTGAGATGACTTTCGTGTTGGAGAATATGATACTTAGGAGATATTTCAAACATGTGTTTGGCTAAAGTAGTATTGTCATGAGATTACTTCTATTGCATTACCATGGAAGGTAAACAGAACAGGTCATGAGAACAGGTTTGGCCATTGATGGCCATAGCATGCCATAGGCGGGCGCTGCCTGTAGGTTTAATCTGGCCAAGTGGCCAGGTTAAGACATAGTCCAAAACCAGGTTTCAACCAAGTAGTCAGAGATATCACAGATTATCATCGTGACTCAGGTGAAGCTTGGCCTAGTAGCCAGGGATGGCCAGCGCCATCCCAACGTGACTTGGCCTTGTGGCCAATGGATGGTCAGTGTCATCCAAGATGTGATTTGGCCTAGTGGCCTATGGATGGCAGCGCCATCCGAGATGTGATTTGGCCTAGTGGCCTAGGGGATGGCCAACGCCATCCCAACGTGACTTGGCCTAGTGGCCTAGGGGATGGCCAGTGTCATCCCAACGTGATTTGGCTTAGTGGCCTTGAATGGCCAGCGTCATCCCAACGTGACTTGGCCTAGTGGCCTAGGGGATGGCCAGTGTGATCCCAACGTTATTTGGCCTAGTGGCCTATGGATGGCCAGCGCCATCCAATATGTGATTTGGCCTAGTGGCCTAGGGGATGGCTAGCGCCATCCCAACATTGTGGCCAATCGATGACCAGCGCCATCCAAGTTGTGATTTGGCCTAGGGGATGGCCAGCGCCATCCCAACGTGACTTGGCCTTGTGGCCAATGAATGACCAGTGCCATCCAAGATGTGATTTGGCCTATTGGCCTAGGGATGGACAGTGCCATCTCAACGTGATTTGGCCTAGTGACCTAAGGTATTTGGCCATGTAATGACCAAGCACAACAAGGGTGGCGTATGACCATAAGATTGTGTTGGCCAGAGCATTTCCTGTCTAACCAGGGTCGTCGCAGCAGTCCTGCTCTCCTGATTGCATCATAATTTGGCATGTGACCATAAGATGGTGTTGGCCAAATACAGGCTTGGCCATGTAATGACCAAGCACAACAAGGGTGGCGTATGACCACAAGATGGTGCTGGCCAGAGCATTCCCTGTCTAACCAGGGTCGTTGCAGCAGTCCTGCTCTCCTGATTGCATCATAATTATTATGTTTCATTGGTGGTGCAAAAATTTCATTATATATTATGGATTTGTTCTAAGCCCATTATGTTGTTTTACACTCTTACCCATACTCCAAAATCCACCATCTACATTAAGTCCCCTGCTTAGTGTGGAATGATATTATTCCAGAGTAAGCACAGGATGGTGATTGGTTAGAATAATATAATAATGTATATTGGGCAGTAGAGAAATTGCCTTTTGAAGACCCTTTTCTTTTCTAACAAGCCTTACTAGAGTTTAAGAAGGAAACAGTTTCCTACCAGAACTAGTACTTCATATTTGCATGCATATATATAGAGAAGTCCAGGTTGGATTTCTTATCATAAGCTTTTCTTTTCCATTAGCCTCCCAGAGCAAGATTTGGGTAAAATAATTTTATTTTATTTTTGGAATTCCGGGTTTTGAAAACCCTAAAAAGCAAGTCGTCGGCGGTGGACCAGCCGGACCGTCGGCGCCGGCGCTGGTCAGCGGCGGAAATTCGATTTTATTTTATTATTTTTTTAATAAAAAATTAACCTGCCAGCGCTGGCTGCCAGGCAGATAAGGATATTGTTGGCGCCGGATTTGTAATTTTTGTTATTATATATATATATATGTTTATGTGTGCTTAGCGATGGTTCTGGCAGCAAGGGCCATCAGGCGGACCATAACTGGCGAGGCCAGTATTAGAATCATGCTTCATTTGTAAATATGCATGTGCATAAGTCATCGGGTTGAAAGAAAACTAAGTGGTAGAAACCTAGTCGTAAATTCAACAACGCGATTAGTACAGTTGTATGTGTTTTGAAAGAAGATGCTGCTAGCCAAGAGTGATCTTGTGCATGTAAATACGATTATGACGTGGAATACTAACAAAGTTAGTTCTTACTCAGGTTTTCGGGAGCATCTCTCATGACAACCTTTTTGCTAGTGTCCAGCCATTCTTCCAGAGCGAAGGTACGTCTGTGCATTCATCCTTCATCCTCTGATTTTCTCAATCACCATGTGATTTGAACTTGTCTTTTGTCTTACAGATGTCTTCCAAGCAAGATGATGAAATAGAATCTTCCAGTGGAAAAGTCTCCAATGGTAAGGGTCTTAGGAAGCCAAAGCCTTATCAGAAACCTCATTATGATGATAAGTTATTTCCCGTGCCTCAGAATAAAAATGTCCTTATTTGCCCTGATGAAGAATTGTGTCGTCTCCCAAACCCTGAAAATTGTCGGGATGTGCAAGCTATTGTCCCTTCCACCATCATCAGGTTTTGCTTGCAACGAGGTGATTATGACCCTACCGTTGTTGATTTCAATACTCCTCAGATTCCTTTGGGAGTTTGGTCTTCATGGTTAGCAGTAATGTTGGGAAAAGCTAGGGTGAAGGAGATTCTACTGGTGGGGTTTATTATGATATACATGCATCTGGACTCATGAGGTCGAATAGAGACCCTAAGGTTATCATCAGTTTCTTGGCTCGTTGGTGTCCACCAACAAAATCATTTTAACTTCTTGGGGGGAACTTGTTTTTTCAC
Source organism: Papaver nudicaule (assembly GCA_023529015.1). Classification (NCBI taxonomy): domain Eukaryota; kingdom Viridiplantae; phylum Streptophyta; class Magnoliopsida; order Ranunculales; family Papaveraceae; genus Papaver; species Papaver nudicaule. The sequence continues at coordinate 2,890 of JAJJMA010027686.1, forward strand.
TAGAGGTTGTAGCGTATCTTTTGCATTTGCCTATTACCTGGCAAATTCCTTATACTACCCAGAGGGATCGAGACATGATTGCGATATTGGAAGAGACAAGGCTTTTAAATGTGGAGAAAAGTGTTAAGGTGAGTGAGTACACAGGATGGATTAGTCGTTGGAGGCATGATCGCGATAATTCTGAGTACAAGATTGATGACACTATATGCACTGCGGCGCTCTTGGTATTATGGCTGCCGAGAGACATCTTTGAAGATTATCCTGGAGGTTGAATAAATTCATTCACAGTTCCCCTTGTTGTACTGATGGCTAACGGTGAGAAGATTCCTATTGGGAGTCTGTTCTTGGGCTCACAATATTTGCATTTGGATGCGTCGGCGAGAAATATGTTATGGTCTGACGGCGATCAACGAATCAAGTCTTATACCAACAGTTCCTTCGTGCAATATTGGCTTTGGGAACACTTCCCAGGTTATGCGCCCAAACTGAGACCCGACTTGCCCCTCATTGAACATTCATACGCTAGAATTTGCAGGTGGGATGGTAGGAAGCAGTCACCTAATCTGGATTTAGTTAATTTTCTTGATAACGAAAAGAGAATTTCATTTCGTCTCTGGATTACTATTCCCCCTTGGACGGAGCAGGCGAATGTCTTCATAGGTAGTGCTGGAGATGTTATTCGTTCAGGTGATCCTCGTTCACCAGAATAAGCTGCTTTCATGCTCAGCAGTACAACCGGACACATTCTTTCCCTTAAGACCGGTGACTATGAGGTAGTGCCGTATAACATCGATAGAGCAGCGAGACATAGGTTTCGACGTCTTCCTTTCCTTCGTGTTGTCGAGCCCGCTGTTGATGACTTGAAGATGGGTCTGGACAATGCGATTCATGAACCGGGTAGATAATGGAGGTTTCCTCGTTCCAACCTAAATCCTGGAGTTACCGAGCAGTATGATATTTTTTGGGATACGCAGGCCAATCAGATTACCACTTTTGCACAGAATATTCCTTCATGGAGAAAGCCCGGTGATCCGTACCCCAAACGCAAGAGGGTAAGCAGGGTAGATCTTCTTACTCATGTGTCGTTTTCGTCAAACGTGCGTACATATAATGAGTTTTGGAACTCTTTTGCAGGTGTATGATGTTGATGAATTTCGCACCAACAAGCCTTTACTTCCCGCTGATTCTTCTTCCCATGTAGCTTCCCCCACAAATCAAGTCCCCATGGGAGAACGTGATGAAGATCAAACTTGTTCCTCCCAAGGTTTGTATTTCATAGCTTTCTGCGATAATTTTCTATTCAATGTATGCCATTTTCACTAATTGCTTTTGAACCTCAGTCGCATGGAATCATTCCTATAGCGAAGCCCTTTCCTGTTTCTCCCTGGAAACTAGATGCTTTTCGGAGGTTGGCGTTGGAAACAACACCCAGGATAATGATGAGATTGCAGGGGATAATCCGGGAGTTTCAATGGATGAACCAGACAATAGTAATTCATCTTCTGAGCAGAGTAATGGTGGTACAGTCCTTGCAGGTGCATCAGACAGCGAGGCCGATCAGGTGAGTTTGCTTTTCCAGATGCGTGTATGTCGTGTTATTCAAAGCATTAGTTCTCTTGGTTATTTCTGACCCATTGGTTCTGGTTTACAGGCGATGTCCGACGCTGACGCCAATGATGTTTCGCTTTCGGATGTCGACATGCCCCTAGTTCAGGATGTAGATGATTCCCGCATTGATGCCACGGTTAGCAACACTGTTTTGAATACCAGTATTGTTGAAGAAGTGAAGAAATTTCCTTATGCTGGTGCCGAGTTTACTCGTCGTGCAGGTCTTCCTAGATGAACTGAAATGAGTTAAACTAAGATAGGTTGTGATGAGTTGTCCCTTGGAAACAGATGGAGCCATCTATTTATAGTATGTTCAAAAATACACTGATCCCTTGTTAATCGTGGAGGAAAATGGTAAAGTGGAGATAGTGGAATGATAGAGTTACTCCCGTAGAGATAGCTTAACTGCCAGTCATGCCCACTACCCATTACCCCAGTATTTCCCACGAGTATAACCTCTTTCTAAGTGGGAGTCACGCCACAACTGCCGTAGACCGCCAGACCAAAACCCTAATGTAACTCCCCCCATTTGTGACACGTTTTGACATATATGTTAAAAGATGTGTATGACTCTTCGTTCAAGTAAGTTCGTATTCACTTCGTTGACTTTGCCATCATTGGATGTTGGGTCCTTAGTAATACTTATTATAAGTGTTAGGGCATTGTCCGGTCAAACCCACTAGCGTTGGTATGTCAAGCTAGTTGTCAGTTTTAATTGTCAAAACACAATTCTTGATTTAGCCTACTAGAGTTTAGATTTCGGAATTGGGATATAGACTAAGTAGTAGAGACCTTGAAGACGAAGACCGTGAAGACAAATAAGACATCAATTATTCTTCATCGACAAAAGGTTAGTAGGAGTTATGACTTTTATGGAAATTCTTCTATTCTACTTACTCTATCTTTTGAAATAGTCGGCTACTTTAGTAGAGATACTAATAGCGATTGAGATCGTGTTCTTGTCTACATAACCATGTGTTATGTTGGTATTTCTTCCCACAAATACTAAGGTTACAAGAATACATGAGATAGATTCGATACCATTTGTCCATTGCAATGATTTGCTTGCAAATCACTTGTTGGATATGGGTGAATCTAAAGGAGTACTCTTGAGCAAGAGTAAAGTGGATTATAGCTGAGGGCGTATAACACGTCTAAGTACTGGCCCAGCCCAGAACTTCCAGCGGATCCAGTTAAACCCTATTATGAGTAACGACGGTTCCCGAACCGGTTCGTAAACAGTGACTTGGGATTTTCTCCTGAGTTCCAAAACATCAATTTGTACACGTACATGTACGTGAACCTCGGATTCGATGTATTTGGTCGTAATTCAGAAGGACGGTTTGCGAACCGGCCAAGGTGAATATTCTCTGGAATTTTCACACGGGTTAAACTCTGACTCCTTTATCTCTTAGTTGGACTTGGTTATCACGAAATATCTTTTGTGGTCCATCTAACGATTCTCAATGCGTCAATAAGATAAAGATTATCTCTGGTCTGTTGGATATCAATCTTGAAGTGTTTGTGAGCTAACAAAACACTTGGCAGATAAATGATAAAGATTTCCAATTGAGATAAATCTAGGTTTCTTTGTGTGCAAGTTAAGTAACGGGTTCGTTTTACACGGGCACCTGCTAAACTTGTGGAACAAGTAACTAGTTGTTTTATTCCTAAGCAACCTATCTTATCGAGTGCTATAAATAGAGGTTTCTAGAACGAAAACCACAAGCATCAAGCATACGTGAAGTTTCTCTGTAGAATTGATCGTAAACTCTTCTCACTTCGGTGAATGCTTGTTGTGGTATAGTCATCCTCTATTAGGTAGCATTTCCTCTGTGGGAATTACCTAACGACTATAAAGACTTCTCTTGAGAGTTGGGAAGCACAGGTAGGAGATTGAGACCTTAGTGGTTGAAATCGGAGTAACCTGTAACCTTGGTAACCTGATCATGTTCTTGTCTATTCTACGGTCCTTCTCTATTCTACGGTCCTTCTCTTCTGATATAAGGCCATTCAAGAACCGATACGTTACACACAGGGTTGAAAGGAAGCAACGCACGACTGCAATCGGTGTTGTAAGACCTAGTTAGCTCCAGTTGTATAAGTTTCTTAAGTGATTCTTGTTACAACTGAGGTAGAGACAAGTTGGGCATAGTTTACTTGGTTTACTTGTCAGCCCCCGCTTGTAAGTAGATTTCCGTATGACCTGGAGCAATCCGAAGGAAGTCACTTTGTGTATGTCAAACTGATAGAGGACAGTTCAAACATACAGTTGATAATTGAGGTTGCAAAGCCGAAATTATTGACACAAGCCTTTAACAGCGGTTAAAGCAACTCCTAGGCTTGTAACGGAAGTCAGCTAGGGGAATCAAGTGTGTGACGATCTGTGGGGGATCTACAGACGTAAGGAGTGCGACAGTAGCCAGTTCGCTTGGAGGGTGGAATTGGTCTCTGCTACATCCCAGACCGAAGTCTTATAGTAGTCTAGTGTTTGTAGACAGTTTGTACTATGCGGTGTTCAATCTGGATGAGGTCCCGAGGTTTTTCTACAGGTCGTAGTTTCCTCGTTAAAAAAATCTCTGGTGTCTTGTGTGCTTTACTTTCCGCATTATATTCTATGATTATATTATTAAAGCCAACACAAGAAGTACGTTATTAATAAACCTGATTGTTGTCCTCAATCCATCCATTGGATTTACCAAGACCCTGTCTTGCGTTGGGCTGATCACTTGTGATCCAAACTCAAGTTAACAGATTTGGATATTGATTTTTTGAGATCGTCCAGATCTTACCATAAGACTCACGAGCCCAAACAAAAAGTTGGTAGTATTTCGGTACCCCTGCTTTTTCAATTGGTATCAGAGCCGGTGAACACATAAAAGACGTAACTGTCTGTGTTTATCGCGGCTTGTGAGTTATGGAACAAAGCATAAGAGCTTGTAACGTACCACCAAAGTTTGATGCACAAACTACCTATGGTGGAAGACTGCAATGAAATCGTTTTTGCAAGCCCGAGATTTCAAAACTTGGGTTTATGTCAAAACATGATATACACCACCAATTATTCAAGTTGGGGGTGTATCTGTCCCCAAAGACATAGCGGCTTATGATGACGTGGAAACTCTCGCCACCAAGCAAAACTATGATGGGCTTAATGCTATCATTCATGCAGTAACACCTGATCTTTTCCATCACGTGGCCACATGTGAAACCTCTCACGAGGCTTGGAATAGATTAAGGACCGTGTTCGAAGGGAATGCAGCAGAGAAAGAAGCTAGACTTCAGAACCTCATGTCTGACTGGGAAAACCTTCGAATGCTTGAGGATGATACCTTTGAAGAATTTAACCACAAATTGTCTGAGATAGTGAATGCCTGTCACACCTTAGGAAAAGCTATTCCGGAAAGGGACATTGTGAGTAAAATTCTGAGGTCATTACCCTCAACGTACGAGTCAAAGAAACATGCCATCCAGGAAGTACACTGCTTAGATATAACAAGAAGTGACCTTGTTGCCAAGCTAAAAATCTTCGATCATGAGGAAAGTAACCCTAAAAACATTGGTTTTAGAGCTACTGAAAAAAAACAAGGAAACTTGTAAAAGAAGAGTGTACTTTGAACACCAACTCTGGCAATCATAGTGGGATGAATCTGAGGAAGAGATATCTTTGATAACTCGCCAGTTTAGAGATCTTCTAAAGAAGAGAGGTAAACGATTGATTAAAAAAAAAAAAAAAATCAACTCCTAAGCCTCATGAAAGAGTCCCTCCTAAAGAAGAGAACAAAAGGGGATATGATGATGATATGCCACAATGCTATAAATGCAAAGGATTTGGCCACTTGGCTGAAGAATGTTCCAATCTGAGAAAATAAACCGGAGGGAAAGCCTTTGCTGCTACACTTGACGATTCTTCTGATGTTTACAACTCAGATGATGAAGAAAGTGAAATAGCTTTTCATTGCAGAGTGTGTCAATTCTGATATGCGGGTGATTCCAAATCAGAACTAGATACATGTCCCATCCCCATAGACACAACTTCTAGTGACACATCATGCAAAGAAACAATCATTCCTGTAAAGCACAAGCAACGTCTTGTTAAATGCAACTATTGTGCTAAAAAGGGACATGATTACAAGCAGTGTCATGTATACAAACGCAAGGCCAAGTATGCTAACAAACTGCAAAAGAAAGCTGCCAGACTCATGAATATTATTCGAATCTTTGAAGCTGCCAATAACAAGGAAGCCAGTAAAGATCGAAATCACTCTAACTCCTTAAGGGCAACACAAGGAGCGAGAAATTCAAAAGAGTCAGAACTAAGAATGGCAAGCTTAGTTCAGAAAAAGATTCAGTACCACATAAAGAGCATAATCATGCTCTACCTTCCTCGCACTAATTGCTAGAAGGGTTGGCATCTCATTCATTGCCCCTTGGAATGAGATGTCATAGTGTGGTCAGGCAAATGTCTTAGAGTCTTTTTCAGTTTTTGTATCTGTTGTAAGTAATTGATAGCCCACAATTAACACCTTTTCACCGTCACTGGACAAAAGTGTAATGTTGAGCCAAGATCCATGGAACTTATGATCATCAATGGTCAAATTGTCTAAACGAAAGGTTAAAATTGTTACTGGGTATCTCTGAAAGTGAGACACGTCAATGAAAGAACAAAATACACGTGTACAACGGTTCCCGAACCGTTCCGCTTTCTCCGTACGATATTAGGGTAAATATATATCGTATCTGGTAGTTGTGAGAATCCTTATCTCTTCGAAAATTCTTGGAAGAACTGTTTATAAAGAAATCAGAAGTCAATTCTTTTTTTCATTCTAAACTTTTCAACATGGTAAAACCCCTTGCTATTTCTCCAAGCAAGGATCCGATGTCAATTGACAAGGATACCATGAAACCAGAGGATCCTTTGAAAGCAGCCAAAAGCAAAGGAAAGAAACCCTGGTTCAAGAAGAAGAAGGAGAAATCTAAATCTGACAAGGATGAAAAACCTTCTCAGAAGAATCAAAGGATTGCATTCATTCTCAAAGAATGCAGAGAAACAAAAAGAGAAGTAAGATCTCTTGAGGAAGTGTTTCTAAAAACTCTGGTTGTTCAACAAGCTTTTGTGAAACAATAAGAAGAGCTTATAAAAGAAGTGCATAAGGCTTCTGTAAATGAGCCTAAGGGATTCGATCTGGATATTCCTATGCCTATGAATGAAGAACAAGACATTGAGGAAATCAATAACTTCGTCATGACTTCTTTCAAATAAAAAGTTAATTCCTTGTGAGAACTTGTTCTTGCTTTTGCCTTAGGAATATAAACTATATCTAAAAGTAGTTTGCCTTTTCATGCTTTTTAGAGTTTTTCAACATGTACTACTTTATTTCATTAATAAAAGTTCTTTTTAGATGATTATTAATGATGTTTGCAATACTTGATTTGTCTACCTCAATCTTATTGCAACACATAGCTTTTTCCATTACCTCGGTAGTGATGCAAAGTTATGTCTATTTACAAAAGTTATGCTTTTTTCTCACGATCAAGAAACTTTTGATTGTATGATTTTTAGGGTTTTCACAAACTCGGAATCATATACTCTTTTCCAAAAATCTGGCTAAGGGAAAGAGATTATAAACAAAGGAATACTAGATAACATTAAAATTGTTTTGTCCATGTGTTTTTGCCTGAAAAACAATGCACCGTCTCTGGGTACTTTCGTAGTGCTCGAGATCAAAGTCGAACAAGACAAGCCTAAACCAAGTCAATGGTCGTTTAAGTCTTGCTTCGGTCACAGAGAGGGTAGAGGTTGATCTAGGGAGGGAAACATCGAAGAAACTTGAGATCAGGTTGAGGATGTGTGTTTTTTGGTGTAAGAGTTCAGGATCTCCGTCGTAAGGTTGACTGGAAATCTCCAAGGCTAGGAGCGTGTTGTATGACTCAGGTGTTTTGGCTCTGAGAATGTTTCTGGATGCTCTAGAAAGATGTTCTGCCTTGGAAGATAGAGGAAGCCTCTATTTATAGTGTTGAACTCACCCTGATCTCTC